>JAOVVB010088116.1:0-13429 GCA_028570985.1 Heterobranchus longifilis
CTGTTATATATTGGCAATTCTACTTTTACAGTAATTTAGTTACATGCTACTAGTTACTCCCCAACACTGACTACCATTATATATCATAGAGTGTATTTAAAGATGGACAGCCTAACAACTGCCAAATTACAAGATGGTGGTGCCCGTATCCGGGATATTTTGGCTTCACTTTTGTACAGTGGGAGGAAGTGGAATGGCGTCGTCCATCTTTATACAGCCTATGCTTTATATTCACAACATCTAACCGAACACTACAGCAGCTAATTTCATCCTGATCTGCGCACATTCAACTAGAGATGGGTGACTAATCAATCATGATGCATAGTGACTGGTTGCAACATAAGCCTGCAGATTCTAGGGATTTAGTGGCACATGTTTGAGAGCTACTGTTTAAACAGAAGAAAACAAATCCATCTGGTGGATTCTATTGTGCAATATTTCTGTTAAGATTGAGTCAACATATCCCAACAAACTATAAGCTGCTATGTCAAAGCTGTTGTCTCTCTCTACAGAAGCTTCCAAAGTGACAAAAACGTCCCTGCAAATGGGCTCATCAGAAAATTAAAATAATATAACCATAAAATGATTATCTGTCAAACACAGCGGATAAGTTCCAATTGTACCAAGCCCTGCATGCCATGTGGATATTGAGGCGAATGGTTCTGACAGTTTCACTGTCATGAGCCCCCATCCTCACAGTTAACAGCAGTGAAATGACTGACAGCCTCAACACTCTGGGTGGAGGTCACCCATGTAAACTGAGCCCTGCATCCTCCAGATGCTCTTGCCATATTTGCTGCCTACAGGCAGTCTATCTGGGGTACTTCTTCATTTCCTTACTCCCCAGGTTTTTAAAATGTCATTTATGTCTAATGGCCATGCTCATTAGCTGCATCTGAAAAACACACTCTGGTCATTACCAGCTACATTTGCAGTCAGGCTTCATGCCGAATTCTCTTGTTTGAGTCATCCGTCACAGCCCCGTTCTTTGGCAGTTGGCACCACAAATGATGCAAAGCTCAAATCTTCTAATTATCTGCAACTATCTTTATCTGCTTACATTGCTAGTGAATGTTTGACTAGGCTGCATTATCAGTGTAGCAAGAAACCCAATCTGAAACAACATCCATCATGTTGAGGCTGCCAAGGCCACTTGGGGGACTACACAGGCGGTGGCGTGCTAAGAATTGCACTTTACCGTGGTGCGATCCTCTTGGGTATGGGCAAAGTGGGAGAATGGAGCGTTGTGCATGGCTGGGACTGCAAAGGAGACAATAGCCCTCAACTCTTTCATTATTTACTTGTACTACTGTCAAATATGGACAGATGTTACAAGAAACCTTGGTATGCTAGGGAGAAATGTCCAAAGAAACCCCTTCAGAGTCAAGACGATCAAGAGTTCATTCAAGAAGCAAGAGATCCACTTTTGTCACTGCCAAGTTTACAGGAGCAGAACAGGAGCACAGCTAACCTAATACTGCACAATAATTAACTGCTTTGGAATCACAGCGTCACACTTTTTTTTTTTTAGATTCTGCATATTTCTTTCGAGGAGTGTTGCGTGGGAGTGCAACAGCCTGTCCAAGTAAGAAATAGAGAGAGAGAGAGGGAGAGTGGGTGGGGGAGCATGCTGGCTATCCTTTGTCAACTGCTCAGTGCCATTTAATGGCCTGTAAACCCCTTTGCTGGAGAAAGAACAGGCAATTAGCATACTGAGTGGATTACAAGATTGCTCTGACTCCTGGATTAATGTGTGCACTTAATCTTCTCTTTGCTAAGCGATTCTTGGATATACAGCTGTTCAAGGGGAACAAATGTCCCCACCTTCCAAAACACAACCTGAAAGGGGATTTCTTCCATGATGGCATCAACATTAAAATACAGTTACTATATGGATTATTAGGCTGAATTTTCCAAGGTCAACACATTAAAAAATACTAATAACTAGTAATTTCTGATTCTTTTCTTAAATGTACAAGCCCAAACATAACAAGCACATCTATATAACAACATTGGCGTGCAAGAGAGAGAGAGAGAGGGGGGGGGGCTCTAAGTCTCAACATGTTTGTATCCTAAAGGGCCACTCCTGTGCTTGTCCTGATGTCATATCAGAAGGGAACCTACTGTAAGTGGAGATTCAGTCTGAAAACAGCCCTGCATTAAAACAATGCAGATGGCTGCATACAGTAGGTGGGGGCGTGATTTTCAAGCTACCGGTTAGACAATGAAATACGATCCAGGAAGTCCAGTTAGAGTAACAGATTATTGTATTTAAAGGTGCCAAAACACTGTGCATGGTTTGTATCACAGTGGCAAGTATTTTATCTGCCATGGTGACAACGTCACAAGGTAAACAGTAGAAATACTCCCTTCACATTACACAGTAATCTACTTGAAATGTGCAGCCAGTGCAGCACCTTGTCGGATAATTGTTGCGTTGCAGAAAAAACTGAGCTTGATTCAACTTTTTTTGCCGGACGACCTTGTGTTGATTTTCCGGAGCCCCTGACACTGGCAATCCCGCTGCGTCGCCGGACTGGCTCCATTCAAATAAATGACAGGGCTGCAGTTTTTCATGTAGGGTTAAAGTCAGTCTGCCTGAGTTTCCCCCAAAGTGCTCTTTGTTTTGGCCCGAGTGCCCCTGCGAGTGTCCCAAGGTCTCCTTATGTGCCCCTTCCTGTGTTTTATCGGGGAGGTTGGGTCGCGTGAAATAAAAACCACTTCAGCCAACATCATAAAAAAGTTATACCTGGTAATAAACCAAGTAGAATTTCCATTTTTTTCATAGCAAATTGTCGTCCACATACATAGAATCTTTTATTTTGTGTCCTTGAACACAAAGTCAAACATTTGCCAAGTCCCTGAGACACAGCTATGCCACATACCACACCATCTTCTTGATTGCTATCCTCTGCCTATCTGCACTCTATATGATAAACTTGGGCCTGCACTCCATATCTCTACAAAGTCGGGCTTCATCTGCTATCTGTACCATCGTTCTTGAATCACTATACCTATTCGCTGGCTTTGATATGATCTGTAATCCATGGCTCCCCACCTAACCCCCGAATCTTTCACCCAGAGTGTCAGCCCAGAAATGAAAAGAGCTGATAACTTTGCACTACTATTGCTCAGTGCCAAGGCAAGGTGTCTTAAAACGGCAACCTCAGCTTCATATAGCCCACATTCAGGGACACATACAAACACAAAGGTATGCACACTGTGGCAGATAAAATAGCATCAGCGCAAGATATTGATTCATTCACATCAGATATTCACCGGAAAAACTTCTTAACACTTCCAAATACTGACGCTTACTTCTGATATCTTGCAGGTGGTACCCATATGCCAATGAACCATCATGTTGTAAACAACTTTTTTTTTAAATAAAGCTTAGGACAGCTTGTTTTCTTCGCAGAATCTGTGTGAAAATGGGCTCAGGAGCAATAACAGAATGCATCACTTCCTTCCTCTAAATATCAACAAAGATTACCATCTTTGCAGCAATTCTCTGCCTCCATCCTCGCAGATAAAAGGCTTTCAGGGTGTGCTCCTTCAAAAAAACTAAAGTGCTGATTCACTGCATTGTGTCAAAAGGGAACAGATGGTTGAGGCATACCTCCACGGTCCATTGAGATGAGTGCTCACTGTTCCAAAAGCTAGACCGGCATGCCTGAGCCACAGTGGGCTTTTGCTGTATATGAAGCCTGAATCATTTTTGGTGGCTAGAAGCTGTAGAAACAGAGTGAGTATAGGAATGAAAAAGAGAAAGAAAAAGAAAGCCTGGATCCCTGGACACATTAAGAATGCGTTTTCTCCTTAGAAATCAATAATGTCTCATTGCCTTGAAGATCGCCAGGAATGCCATCGCTTTCAATTTATTCATTCATTCTTCTCAATGAACACACTGCAGTGATCCACAGCCCTCCTTCTCCTTCCTGGTCCATCTCCTGGGAGGTTCTTTTAACTTGTTAAGATCTCTTCTCTGCTCCTTTAACAATGGCATTTGTCTGAAAATAAGTGCATAGAGCGAGCCCTGCAGTCTGAGACCCTGGAGTTTGTCTGTGCTGGATTGCATCACAAGCAATGAGCTTAGACATGTTTATTTTTTCCTCATCAGGCCATGATTTGATATGCTGCACTGCATGATTATTTTCTCCACACACATCCTGAGTTTCGCTTTATGAAAGCACCCAATTGAGATGAGGAATCATTTCAATCCACCCACCACCCACCACCTTCCGACTTGCTTGTGTTTACCTCCAAGGTGCCCCGTGACTCAGCAGGGTTCAAAGCAGCACCTATTGCACAGCAGGGACTTAATACGTCTATTCACTTCCCTTAATTATCAAAATTAGTCGTAGACCGTGAGAGCATAGAGGATCTCAGACAGCTGCCCCCGGTCCCTGGTCTCTCTCCAAAGAGTGAATGGAGGACATGAAACATACTTAGACATCACAGACATCAACAAACCTCCAGCTGTGAGGTAAGCAGTGGAAAAAAAATACAGATTGCAGAAATAACCTTAGGGAATGAATGCTTGTTGCCAGATGTAGTTTTCAAGAATTGGCTGTGATAATATTTCCATCTTGACATGCCTGTTTAATACAGCTGACTGCTGTCATCTAGATTTGTCTTCTAATTCTTGCACTTGGAAAGTAAAGATTCTTTAATAACATTTTGCTCCTACAATTTTCTGATGACCAACTCTCCAGGGGTCGTGTTACAGAAACTTCTTACTGTAACTTGCAGATCCTATCTTAACTGTAGGTAGTGAGGGTTAGGACCTGATTTAGGAAAAAAGCCATTACAGATGAACAGTTCCGAAGTCAATCTTACTATCCTAACTTAAGATAGGAAAAGTGTATTACACAAGCATCCTAACTTCCCAAAATGTTTAATAAACTCTCCTGACTTTAGGATAACCGTTAAGCTGTCCTAACCTTCACTTTACCCACCAGATATTGGTTAATCCGTATGGCTGCTCTTTTATTGTTTTTACACAACCAACAGCATGGAGAATACGTCTGCTATCTTAGCCTACTCTCTTTCTATCTCCCGTGTTAGCATTGTTGTAAAGTTAATTGGCCGTCGTTTTTTGCTCTATTTTTTGTATGTAGAAAAACAACGGTTACAAAGTTGTTTAGCTCGGCGAGTTGAGGTTGCTAGGTAACTAGTCTGGCTTACTGGTTGAACAGTGCCTGGATAAAGCTTGACTTCCTGTGTGGACAGGAAGTCCCTCCCTCTCAAAGTTCCTTCACTACAAGAAACAACAACAACCTACGAGCTATCAACCTACACGCTGAAAATTGGATCGTATAATAAGACAGTTCTGCTCTGATCTTTCGGTGAATGATTGCAAAGATCTGCAAAGAATGTTTACAACATTTTCTTGTAAATGTTCCACCAAAACAAGTTCCCTCCCGAATACTGCTGCCCATGACGATTGTGATTTATTTTTTATTTTTCCCTATCCAAGAGTGAAAGCACACTGGATCCGCTGACACAGCGCTGTGGAGATAGGTCTGGCTGGCTGAGACTGCTAAGTAACAGACATAAAAGTTGATAACTGATGTTGGATTGACTATGCATTAAGATAGGAAGTTTCTGTAATACCAGCCCGGAATTTGACAGAAATCTTAATTACGCCTTCTTACGCGGAGCATGTAAAGGTGAATGAGAGGATGCATGTGTGATGGTGTACTGTCAGTGAGTCTCAAGAAGCATGTAAGAGTGTGTGTGCACACTCGAATCGCTTCTGCTGAGCGTAACAATAAAACATAGCTCAATGTGAAGCCCTCACTCAGCAACTTTAATGCTGGCTCCGCGAACAAAGGGGTCAGAGCTTACAGTAATTTTTGTTCTCTCCACATCAATATATGATGCTTCACTGGGGGCAATGAGAACCTGTCCAGAGTTATAAAAGGGATCTGTTTGTACGAAGCGAGCGAACGCACTCTCCGTGCACATCAGACACCTTTCGACCCTCCAACAATGTCGGGCATGAAACAGCGAGGCCCTAACGGCTCAATTTTGTATTCCCTCACAAAACCACTGAAGTCAGCTCTGGTTTATTACAGCTAATGTACCATCTGCTTCCCAGGGCGACTCCTCATTAAATATGGAGGAGATAAATAACATATCTCACGTCGGCAGCACTGAACCTAAATGTGACCGGTGCTGGTAGAGGGGGGTCAGAGACAGGTCTGACAGCTCCTTCTTTATGAGACAGTCTGTGCAACATGGTGAAAAATGCAAGTAGAAGTTCTTCTCCAGACAGTCTATATTTTGCATCTAAAGACATCAGCTTGTCACATTTATGTTTCAAACTAAGATACAATCAATAAGGAAATCCGTTTTGCTTGCAACCACAAATCAATACTTCCTCTAAGTATCCAGCTTTACTTTCAATGTTTTACTTTATGATATCAAAGGTATACAATAATGAGATCTTGTAAAATCAAGTCTAGCCAAAAATCACATCAATGCCTCCTTTAATGGGAAATATATCAACACATCTACATTAATGGATGCTTGTTTTTAAACATCAGAGCAATGAGGGGGTGGAGACTTGGTCAGCAGACTTCATTTATATAGTGTTTCATCATAAAATGGTCCATATAATTCCTAAGAATAGTTGAAGATCACTAGTTCTGGGAGCCGGAGGTAACACACTTGCTACCTTTTATAAACTTGGCAGTAATGCAAAGTAATCTCTTTTGTTTATCTATTTCCCCAGACAATTAAATTCCCCATTACTGTCACCGTGTACTACAAGGACATATGTGCGTGGGTGTGTAGATGTGTGAGTACGAAAGCAAAATAAATAGCTACTCCCTTGATGCTGCTTAATTTTAGCAAGCCACTCAGAATGGGACACTTTATATAAGCACCTATTTACCATCCACAACCACCACCACAATACTGTTTATTGTAAGATAAGCAGGGAGAATGCTTTTTTGTCATTTAACTTTTTCAAATATTGAAGGAGAAACAGCTGCAGTTAATCACAATTCTCAACACTGGCTTGTCTCTTTCAAAAAAGAATGGATAAATAATTCAACAAGAACTGCCAGAGAAAATGCAAAGGTTTTAAATATACACTGGACTGCAGTGTTCTGGTTCTTCTGAGGTACGATAAATAAACATGTTTTAAGTTCATTCCCTCGGCACAACTGTGGAACTGAGGATCAGGTCTTTCATCTACTTTTCAGGGGTGTGCAGGTGCTACTGGCTCTATTTGTAGTTGCACCTCTGTTTGTTCATCCAGCCTGTAACTGTATACATTCACAAAAGGGGCTGAGTTAACATTAAATCATTCCTCCAATTTAATTTTATAATCTTTTTTTGGCCATTGTGGATATAATTCAATTGCAGTAACAAGTGATATGACATGGCTTCTTTTCTGAAAGGTTACAACATAACTGCTGCTTTGTTCAGTCACATGAAAGTAGAGGGAAACAGCTTCATATCTTCACCACATCAACCCACACGGATCCCAAGAGGTCGTTTAGAGCATGGTGTTAGAAGTGATGCTACAAGACTACAACATCTATATGCAACATATAATGAGTGGTGAGCAGCAGCAGTCTCCTGATGAGTAAAATTAGATTGAAATAGGAACGTTTCCTGTTTATATTCATGGACACAATGGAAGGAATTTCGTGTTTGTATTGAATTCTCAAAACACTCTGAAATGCAGATTACAGTACATGTTACACAACTGGATCCTAGTGAAACTATTGGAGTTTTTGAAAATGTCAGAGCCAGGGCGTTACTTTCTTTTGTTTTTCTCATTGCTAAACAAAATGTTGATATAAAAGAAAAACACCAAATCATTTACTATTTTTGAAAAGGGAACAAGCTTGCATCCATTTTTGTTGCCACTCGCCCGGCAACAGTGTTCTTATTAATGCCAAGTATACTAGAAACTACGACCTAATTTAAAGACATGCAAGTGCATGTGTTACGGTAAAAAGCTTATTCTATCCATGCACCACAAATGTACTTTCCAGTGCAATATTTCTACATGAAAACACTAATCATGTCATCTCCACATAAATCTTTGTGTTGTGATTTGCACCATAAGACACTGCACTCGTTTTATAAGATTTCGTAAGACCAAAATCTTTACTGTCTAATTACTGTTGAAGTGCTTCTGAGCAAAGCTGTTAAACCACCAAAGCTGTTCCAGTGTAGCAGCGACTGCTCCTGCCCTTCTCTGCCCTGTAAAATAAATTATTTCTTAGCCAACTTTCCAAGTTAAATACAGGCTAAAAAGGGAATAAAATTGCCTGCTATAATGCACAGAAAAATTGTCATGCCTCAGCATAAAATGGATAGGGAGTCCATATTGCACTGAGAGGCTTGTCAGTATGAGTGCTGAGTTTCTAACCAAATTCAGTGCCGTTTGTGCTCCACAGTATACTATGAAATCTAATTGATCAGTAATGAAGTCCTGTACGTTTTTTTTCCTCGGGGTTGAGCCTCGTAAGAAGCCAAGAAGCAAAAATAGCTCATGTACAATAGAGCTCCCTTCAACTTTGAACTTTCACTGCAATATCATATTAATGCAGACTAGTATGTCTAGAAAGTGTTTCGGGATCCCTTTAGCCCTCACAGTCAAGCTCTCGTTTTCACACAGAACACAACACACCCAAGACATTAGTAAATTCTGCTGAGCAGCTGTCCAAACGTTTCTTCTCTGCACTTTTCTCAGAGGCGTTTCCTCTCTGCGATGCCAAAGAGAATACTCTGAAAAGAGCTCCTTGGGGTTTTTTTTTCTACCCCCCCCCCCACCACCACTGGACACTTTGGAGAGCTCTTTGCAGATGGACACATGCTGAGCAGTCTCCACATGAAAACACCACAGGCTACATTTGGGGAGGCACACTGTACAGGCAGGAGGCTTTACTGAAAGCTCAAACAGCAAAGGCTGCTGAAGTCAGCTCCTGGCACGATGAGACAAAGCTGACAACTCGTTATACATGGGCTTTCACTGCCCATGCCCTGCCACTATCTCTCCATATCTGCCTTTGTTTTTGCGTGTCTACTTCTCAGAGTTAGTGTGCTGCATTTTCTAACTGTTTGCCTATAATTCTCAGAGGGAAAAGAATTTCATGAATATTTGTATTAATAAGGCTGGTGCCTTAAGGAAAAAGACCACTTTTTTTTTGATGATGTGCCTCCTTAGTGTTCAGTTGATTTACGATCTAAGACGTCACGTGTTACCTTCCTCCAGCTTTGTTGTGACTTTCAAACGACGATGCAACCATGACGACCCTTTGGCCCACCAACAGCTCAAGAGTTGGGTGACCCTAATTACAGTGTTGGCTTTGCTGCCAAACCATCTCATTGGAAACCAGCCACAGCTTTGGCGACCCCGGCATACACGAGCTGTTCCCAATGGAAAGCAATTTAATGCTTGGCTGCTCAAAGAACAAAATATATGCAGCACAAGAAATCCCTTAGATAAATTAGAGCGAGCGAGCGGACTCTGCAGCCTTATCTGAGGCCTGATGAGCCACCTGTCACCTTAGAGGTGACATGAAACCACAACGTGGCAGGGAGCAGTCGAATTCTGTCACCAAGCAGCAGGTACTAAGTTTCCCGTGGTGGGAAACTGCTGGGAGAAGACCGGTGCACCTGCAATCCATTGGTGTGTTTGAATAGCAGGGTGGAGAACTGTACAGTTCAGTGATGTTCCAACATACTCAAACTCACTCAGTTAGAATTGCTCATTTTTTGACTGTTTTGACTGCCCTTTTGACCGAATAGTCCCAGGAACTACAGCAGCTTATGTGCCAGAAAGACAATAATCCTGTCTGCAAAGAAGCATCACTCTACTAAGTGTCTGCTTTTTTTTTTAACTTCAGTGTGTAACCAGGACTAGATTTGACTGCTAGACGTGCCTCCAGAAGCTGTGGACACCAAATGACACAGTGATACACCTCCCACCATCCCATTTTGCCCAGAAACCAACCTACTTTATTATATTCCTGTAGTGGAATATTGCCCCTTGTTTGTTGTGCATTAGTTAGTTTGTGATCATTTGACTGGACACAAATCTGTTTAAGGATATGATCCATGTAAGCATAATATTAACTAAAATATTAAAGGCATTAAAACTTGATAAGCCCTCCCCCTACAAGACAGGGTCTCAAAGTTAGGTAAAGGAAATGCAGGGATGACCTTAGGGCTGTTACTATTACAGTTTTATTGTGTTTTAGTGGTGTACATTACCACAAAAAAAATCTGAAATTAATCAAATGAGCAGAAAGTAACTGCCTCAGGGTCTGGGGCCTGAAGGCAGTTGCTCACTGTGCCCAGTTGGTAAGCCAGCCTTGTATGTATGAAACAATTAGCAAATATAACGTAAAGTTATGATTAATTTGTCTTGCTCCTCTTTATTTTAGCCATTTTTAGACAAGCTAGAGGAAATACCCATCCCATGTGCTGCCATTTCCATGCCTGTTTGCTATCTGAATTAACACTGCAGGTGGTGCTGCAATGTTAACGTTTGGGTTTGACCAATCAGTGATGTTCCGCATTGCAAACCCTAATTATTTCTGAATATTTAGCACATTTGCAGCAATATTATGGCAAAAGACCTTGGAAGGGGGTAGAAGGGAAAAAACATTTTTGTTGAACTTGTATTTTACTAAGTTCATTGAATGACAATTCATGTTTGTTTCCTTTTTTAATTAGGTCATTTTAGGAAATTGTGATTTGTCAGTTTTTGCTACTTTGCACTGATAATTAAAAAGAATACCCAGCTATTTTGAATTTAAGAGATGATCATCCTTACACTGTCTATACACTGCCATGTTCAGGCTCCCCTTGACATAACAGCAGCAACAACAGCAAAGTAACCACAACTCAAACTAGTTTCTTGCAATTTAAATGCACTTAAAAGTTCCAGAGTTCATTAAAAAGTTCCTGGAAAAGTCCCTGAAGCATAAAAAAACAATATGTCTATACCCCTTTTAGCAGCCTGTAAATTATGCTGCCCATGTATTGAAATTGACAAAGTTAATGCATGTTCTTCCTCTGTAATTAGTACAGAAGTGGTAAGAGAAAAATGGCCTTTTAAGTACACTATGCAGTGGTGGTTGAGGAGCAAATCAGCCTGGGTTGAGAGGTGCTTGGCTTGAGCTAAGACCATGATGACCTTTAGATTGAAACAATGTCCAGGGGAGTCAAATCCATTAAGCACAGTAACTGTACTGGAGAGAGCCGTGCACTGAGAATCCATCTCCTTAGATTAGCCGACAGCAAACAGGCCGCCAACTGAAGCCTGCCTCGGTGAAGTGACGCCTGCGATGCCTTGAAGCAGCCTCGACAATGTAATCCCATTTGCCCTCCAAAGACCAGAGTTGTGCCTCCTTGGACCCCTTTTTAAACTCAAACATGAAGAAGAAAACACACACCTTCCCACCAGCCAGGGTGGCACAGAGAAGAAACGTTCTTTCATGCTCTGAGCCAAATTGACACATTCTTTTCATATCTGTTTTTCAGGCGAGTATAAACAGGAAACGAGAGATCAATTCCATTACAAGGACATCTGTCAGGTCTATAATATATATATATATATATATGTTTTTAAATGATTATGAAATGAATTATGTGTATAAGCATTTTCTCTTTTTCTTTGTCTATCTGTGACTTGGCTGCTGCATAGTTTCTGGTCAACCATATGCATCGTGCACTGTATGTAGAAGAAATTCTCGCTAGTGCTAATGACACAGTAAATTACAGTAAATTATCTTTACAGAGGTGTATATGAGAAACTCGTCCTTATACATATAAATATACCTATAAATGTTTGCGCCACTACAGCATGGTTAAGGTTAGAGGAAGAGTATAGTCAAAGATAAGGACATGACATTAATTGGGGTCTACACAGTAGGATACTTTTTACATCTATCCATCCATTCTAACCTCAGATTTTTTGGCAGTATAAAAACATGTTACTTCCTGCTTTGCTACTGACCATAATCATAGCTTGTCGTAAGCTTCAACAAATAACCAATACTATAATTTTTCTGTACTTATAGTCATTATGTACTGAACGCAACTGCAAAATGTCTGATTTTATGTCCCAATCAATATCGGATCCCATCGGCTATCGGTTTGATGACGATTTAGCCTCTGGGTACACGGACAATATGTCGGGGGTTCCGGTGTAGCCACCAGACCAAGACTTCCTCTTCCGTGCGCCAGTCATTGTTTACAACTTTTAGCAACTTGAGACGGGAGTTGGAGTGGAGAGACAACGTCTGTGACCGGATTGTTTCACATGCTCTAGTTTACACTCAGTTAACAGTTTAAAACCTAGCAAATGAAAAGCTAAATCATCCTCAAATCATAGCTGATGGGTTCCAAGATTGCATTTTGGCCAATGCATTCCACCTGTTTTTCTCTCCACACTGGACTATTTACCTGCATGCAACCAAAGCCCACTCAAACATGATTGGTCAATACTACTTGGACTAAAAATGGACTACAAATGGAAACCAGAACGCTTCCGAAACCAAAACTTTGTCCTGTTGCCTACAGATTCTGCATTCATATGCAGATATCTCTTTAGAGAGATTATGTCCCAATAAACCCTAAAATTGTTGCATTTCTTATTCTGTGAGGACACATTGTTCACCACTGTTCACCGTAAAGAAAAATGTGGGAGGAAAACCAATCCATTCTTAAGGTTGGGGGAGCTCATGCCCACCAGACTAGAGCTAATGTTGCCAACTTGTGCTTGCTGAGGATCAATACCAACATGTGTTGCCAGCTAGTGCTTGCTGAGGATCAATGCCAACATGGGTATCTGTTCTTTTTGGGCTTCTGTGGTGCCAGGAATTGGAATAAGTTACATTTTCACATTTTAATAATAAATAACAACCATCAAATAATTTCTTATGGAAAACTTGGAAGTGTAAGCTTACCATCCAAGTTAAAATATTCACTGAAACACAGCAAAAGGCCTCCTCCTCCCTGCTGCAAAGTAACCACACAGACAGCGGCTCCAGTATTTTACTTTGATGGCAGCACTGTGTCTGTAAATGATACCAAGTAATACCCTGTGCCTGTGTTTGTTGTTGAGCAGTCGTGGCCCAGGTTTGTCTCTAAGTGCTGAGTATATTTACCCTCTATCCAGTGCTATGCTTTGTTGCGCTCTGTGAAACAAGGTAGAATTCAATTACATGGTGGCCGAGGCCCTGACAAGAGCTCACTCTTGTTTCAATCACCCCACAGGTGGATATGGGGATGAGGAGAAGTGGCGCTCCAGTCGCCACACTGTGGACCACCAGAGGGCAATGAGGCATGAGGAGGCACTCAGAAGGTGGTGGCCAGTGGCGCGGAAAGACGTGCCAGAGCAGAAGTCCTGCTCATCAAACAAGAGCATCAGCCTAGGTCAGTTTAAGAGAAC
>JAOVVB010088126.1:0-13429 GCA_028570985.1 Heterobranchus longifilis
AGGTTTAAAAGACACAAAGACACGCTCTGGGTGGGCGGGGGGGGAGTGACTCGATCACGAGCAGGACTTTCACCCAGGAGGTCGGAGTTCAAGTCCATGTGTATCACACGACCGTCACATGTATTTAAAACGTAACACTGAAGTAGGGATTTTAATGCCAATCCCCATGTTTTTTTTACTACCCATACCAAGTCATTTTGTTGCCTAAACCTACTACTAAGTATATTTGTAGCCTCACTGTGTAATCACAGCATTGACGACGTGTGTATGACATGACCGGCACATGTATTTAAAACGGAACACGTATTATAGTTACGAACTGGAACACAGAACACGTATTATACATCGTTTTTTAGCAGGTTTTCCTGCGTTTAAAAAAACCTGCATGTACACGCTTATTTTGAGGGTAAAAAGTGATGACAGTGAAGTTCAGAACTCGGTGCCTCGCCCTTCACAACTCACTTCGTTCATCCATAGTGAACTTGTGTGATCTTAGTATTTGTAGAGATGTTGTGCAGCTGCAGTCAGCACTAAAGATTGAATGATCCTAATGCATGTTAGCGGTGCCTGCAGGGCAGAGATAAACACAATATAGACAATAGACCCTATCCCAGTGCATCAGTTAAAGAGATGATGTGGCTGAGTTTGGCATATCTCCAAAGCCTACCTGCCAGCAGGCAGGATGAACACAAGCTGCCCTTTTCTGTCCACAAAGTGTCTCAATAAGAGTGTTTTTATTCCCAAATGAATTTTGGATGAGCATCACGGGAAGAGGAAACAGTGAGACTAAAGTCTCAGATCGTGGATGCAAAGAAAGAAGATCAGATGATAATTGTACCCTGAACTGAGAAATATTAAGGATTAATGTTTCCACTCGTGTTCTCTCTGTTCTATTAATACTCCTCGGTAAGCCAGGTTCTGTTCGCTCAATTACAGTGTACGCGCGCGCGTGTGTGTGTGTGTGTGTATGTCCTCCTTTAAGGATGAATGAGCTTTAATTAGTGCTTGGTTTCAAAGAAAGAAAGATGCCAGGAGAAGGTAGAAACACCAGCAAACAGTGGAGGAGGAAGGAAGCATTATAAATGTAGAAAAGAATAAAAATAAATGACCACACAAAGAAACCACTTTGAAAAAGAGAAACAAAGAATGAAAGAATAAATGGAAGTGTGTTGTGAATCAGTCCCAGCTGCTTCATTCACCCTGTCTGAATGGAAACTATGAACAGAACTTTGAAAATGAATGAAATTCAGGATTTAAAATTGCACACACACAACTGCAGTGAGGCTCTCCTGCAAAGAGCTACTTGTGGTTGTGGAGTGTTTTCCAACCGTCTATGACACACACACACACACACATACACACACACACACACATGCACACGCACACACACACACAGTCACTGCCTCAGTCCAAACCACAGCATACTAAATCTTCATATGCCTGAGAGGTTCAGTGTTTTAGGCTGAAGTTAAACTGAGGACGAGCAGTCAGTAAATAAGCCTCAGCAACAAACAGACATTCAACAAGTTGGTAAACGGAGTCATAAACCTGTAAATCTGTCCGTCATTTGGAGCTTAACATCTCTCCATTTAAAAAGGTACAGAGAGTTAAGATTTCCTGACACAAGGTGTAACTGATAAGAGTTATCACGTAGGGCTGACCCTATGTGCTTCAAAACTTCGAAGCTTCAACCGTTGCCATGGAAATCGATGTCCAAAGCAGTGCAGAGGACATCGATAGACAGACAGACATGTCATTTGTTTCAGTTTCTTTTCGTGGTTGCAAGTTGCACGATATGAGGAAAATATGCGACAACGTTGTTGAATATTGCAATAATGATAGTACTTGCAATAAATAAACAATCATATAATTTCTTCCTTTCTGCTGCTTTCAGTATACTTCTAAAATACAACAACTTGCTTGTTGAATTTAAAAAACTGAACGGAAGTTATTTCTGATATTTTGTTGAACAAATTGAACATTGAACTGAACACAAACGGCACCATTTTAAAAAAAGAATGATAGTTACATTTTAAAGAGCAGTTTTCTACTGATACTCTCTTTCAACTAACTCAAAAAATCCCTGTCTTTTGTGATGTGATTGATATCACAATGACGATAAAAAAAACTATATATTGTGCAGCCCTAATTGGTTCTAATACAGAAGATATTATTAATATTAAATGCTTTTGTAATCTTTTGTACAGAAATTGTTTCTCTTCAGTTCTATAAAATGGAAACTATCTTAGACCGAAGAAACATTACTTTGGGTATTTGATTTGCAGTTTGCATCCCACTGTGGTAATTTGTAGATTGGACAGCAGACTAAACTCAGACAGAGATTAGACATGCAAATTCTCTCTTGAAAGGGTAATTGCATGTAAATGAAATGTAATGAAAGACAATTACCAGAAATGTGTTTTTTAAGAGCGCACGTCTCTTTCAAGGAACATGTTCCCTTGGCCCGCTAATTGCTGTGTGTAAATGCTTTTTTGGCGTTTTAAAATATTTTCAGCTCAAAGTGAAGAAAGCCAGAAATGTTGGGAAAGAGGAAATGCAACTGGCAATTAAAGTTTGATGTCTTTCCAGTTTTGACCCCGGGACATTTAAGATAATTTCCCCTGCCCTTTCAGAGCCTGTGTGCATCAGTGGGTATGTTTACATGGACCTTAATATTCCACTATTAATCAGAATATGACAATATTCAGAATTTGTTATGTCATGTAAACAGCACATTCCGTTTGGATATTCAGAAAAAGGTATTCCGAATATAGAGCATAAGACGTGGAATATGCGGGTATTATGTGGTATTATGACATGTTTACAGCGCATTCAGAATATGCATCTCAATTAGGACTTTTACTGCAATTTGCGACAGTTTACAGCCTCTTGCCTGTTTACAGCCCTGTGCATTACTATGGTTGTTGTACACAAACCAACCGTTTGCAAGGCAGGGATAGAGATGCATGTACAAAAGAAAAGCCCACAATTCTGATTGGAAGAAGTAACACATGTTACTTTTCAAGAAGGTGGTTGAAGGAATGAAAGAGGGAGGCTGTGTTCGCACTGGACTGAGTGAACACAGCCTCTTTTATTCCTCCACTGGTGAAAAACGTTGTAAAAAAAATCCTATTTTGATGGCTGCATGTTAAAGGGGAATATTAGTGGAATATTCATTTTCATTAGCCATGTAAACAGCTAAGAATATTGTCTTTTTATGAATAAGTCAATGAATATTTCAGTGTGCTTAGGTGCCAATCACATTCAGTTATTTGAGGATAAAAAGGTTTCCGCAGACAAAATAGATACAGTATGAAAAGAGTTGATTGTCCCTTGTGCCAAAGTGGTTCTCACGTGGTTTGCAGTCAACACACCCACACACCCACACACTTAGAAACACTTTGCCTAATGAAATTCGCCATCTGGTTGCCAATTTCTTACTTACTTAATTCTTACTTAACAAAATACAGCAGCAGTAATTTATTAAATGCAGAGGGCTGAGAGAGAAAGTGAGACCGTGTGAGTCTGACACGTGGCACAAAATCTTTCAGAGCTTTTAGAGCATGATTACTCTGACTCATAGGAAGGCTTGTAGAGGAAACCTCCATTCACCCAGACAGTTCCTGTCATCTCTCCATTCACCACTCAGGAACCCCGTGGGACTTACTGACAATGACACTGATAGTCCGAGAACACAGAGGGAGCACCTTTTATTGAGTGAGACCAGTGTCATCCTTCCAGTATTTCAAGTGAAATTTGTCCATAATAACGACCCCACAGAGGTTAGTGTGACTTTTGTAATAATAATATCTCTAAAAGGGCTAAATATGACTCCCCTGGCCTGCGTTTGTGAAATTATTTGGCATAAGGATGCTGCGTCACAGTGACTGTTAAAGGGGACCTATTAGGTTTTTCTGTCATGTATATAATGTTACAATGTCAGATGTTTATATTAAACATGGCACCAAATAATGTGGTAAACGTATGTAAAAAATAATGAGCAAAAACCTCAGATTTCAGACCATTTGGAACAGTTTTTTCTGTTTCACTGCTACATGTAGCTACATGCTAACGTCAGTGAAAGCTGTCATTTTGATTGCAAATGTTGTTAATTTCTGTGTAGTTTTTGGTTTAGAAGCTTTTATAGAGAAAGTGCTGCTATACTCCGCTATAGTCATTCCTCCGACTACAATGACGGACGGTACAGAGACGGCGAGAGCACAGATGTGGAAGACCCGGAAACGTTGACCAATCAGAGCATACTGGGCTTTTTCAGGAGGGGTGCTTAAAGAGACGGGTGATACAGAGGAGCATCTCAGACAGAGGGTGAATGTATGTCCATGTATGAGAAAAATAATGTGTTTTTTGAACATTGAAGCATGTAAACATGTTCTAGTAGAAACCCTAAAGTATGAATGTGAAAATGAGCATAATAGAGCCCCTTTAAAGTGAATGAAGACATATACTTTACAATGATTTAAAAAAGAAACAGATGTGTTTCCCTTACCGGCCTTGCGGAGGACTCCTATCTGGGAACCAGTGATGGTGGCGTAGTCCTTGTCAGTGAGGACTCGGATGGTGACGCCCCTGCTATACAGCGCTAGTACAGCCCTGCTCAGGTCCATGTTGGAGAAGGCAAAGACACACAAGTCCAGAGAGGAGGAAGCAGACAGGATGCGATGGAGAAGACGGGAGAAAGAGGTCTCTACGCCATGAGGCAACGGGCAGTAACAGGAACTGAAAGAGACGAAAGTAAGACAAAATAAGAGTTTGCCTACTTATTATATCATCTGTTGATGCTTTTTCTTTTGTTTATATATTCCAACTCTCTCCTAGGTCGTCCAGAAAGTGAGGAAAACCAACGGTCAGGTTACAATACTGCTGTGCAAAGGCAAAATACCATGAATTTTGGTAAAAAATGACTTTTTGTCATTTTTCTGGACCAATAAAGAACTGCTCTATCATGTAGACAAATATCCTGTGTTTCCTGTGTTGTCTTTTGTTTAAATTACAGAGTTGTGTTTGCCTTAACTACGAAAAGTCTGGAAAATCCAAGGCAAAATCCCTTAACTTCACTTAATGTTCTTTGGCTTGGTTTCATTGCACATAGAATAGTTTGTTTACTGTTTTCCTACGCTTAAAGTGTTTTTCCTCTGTCATACATTGAAGCTTTCCACACACAAACGTCATGTGTTGTACAGACTGAATAAAAAAGGAAGGTTTTGTTCTAATTCAATACAAATTTCAATCTCACATTGAGTTTGTATTGTTCCATCAAAAGACAATCAAATAAAGTGGTAAAGTGGTAATAAACAAACAGACAAATTCATTGATTGATTTATTCTTATTTGTATTATATTAAGTGGATAGTTTCATGATATACCCCTAGATTCTATCTAGGTCATAATTATTATTATACACTATATTACTTACTGTAATCAACAACAAAGTGAGAGATCTAATGGAAGTTAAGGCCTTTTGCCTTGCATGCTCCCTTATTATTTTACAGACAACGAAAAGGCAGAGTACCTTAACTTTTGGGGTCAAAGGTCAAGTTTGAGCTCAAGATTTTTTGTAGATAAATAACTTCATTAAAAAAAACAAAGAATTGCCACATTTCCAATATTATGCCTACAATTCAATTAGCTGAACACCAAAACAACTTTTAAGTCATTTTTTTCTCAGTTCTACACTGTGGTGAGTTTAAGGTCTTTTTACTCAACCCAGCGATTATGATTGACTTACTAAGACGATGAGGGAGTGAAGATGTGCTCCACACAGGCCATCTCTGAGGGAAAGAAGATGACCTCATAGAGGGTTTTTCCAGACCGGAGGCGACGGACGAGCCAACCAAGCAGCTCCGCACTGAGAGAGAGGGCCACTACACCCAGGCCCACCACCTTCACCGTCCACATCACAGACATTTACTACATAATTAAGAACCAAACATGTAAACTTACTACATAACAGAATCATGTTTAAGAACCAAACATGTAAACTTACTACCTAACAGAATCATGGTTAAGAACCAAACATGTTGCATCATGCAAACTTACTACATGAAAGCTTCATACAGGTCTCACAAATAGTAAATTATGAATCTTGAGTGTTTTGTAGTACTGGAGTAAGTCGATTAATCCATTAGGCCACCTTCTTAATTTTTATTCTATATCATTAAACATTTAATATCTTTTTTTTTGTTGTAGTCTGTTTAAAGATGTCACTTTGTGAAATCATAATGGTTTTAATAATTTGTCACCATTTTTTGACATTTTATAGAAAAAAACGATAAACCAAATTGAGAAAACAATCAGCAGATCAGTCTATGATGAAAATAATCATTATTTGGAGCTCTAATGTCAAGTGTATCAAATACAGAATATTTATAACTCTGCATGGAACCTCTATGAATGTTGTTATAATGATGTCCGACTAAATACACATGTATTGTGTTATTATACAAATGTATAAATTGTGTATTTAATCATTTAGCAACATATGATTGACTCATTGATAGATATGGTACACCACAGACATCCTCCTGACTGGAAAAGAAACGTTTGCTTTCTTTAGTGGTATTCAGTGGTGTTACTCACATTTACTTTTACTTAAGAAAATGTATCAATACTGCTTTGTAAAAATACTTTGTTAAGTCCTCGATTCAAGATTTCACGTAAGTTTAAAGTACAAAAGTATAACAGCAAAATGTACTAAAAATATCCAAGTAAAACTATACTCATTGGGCATAATGGACCCTTTCACAGTTAGGAAGTTTCACACGTTGTGATCAATAAGTCATAACCAAAAAATACAAAGGCAGTCTGTGGTTCTCTGTTTTTTGATACCTGCATTTGTGAAGTAGCACTCCTGAGTCCATTCATTGGCATAAACGTACCTCAAAATTGTACTTAAGTACATAATTTGAGTAAATGTACTTAGTTACTGTCCATCACTGTATTCAATATATTGGTTTAACCAGTGCTGAGTAAAACAAGTCGCTTAATTGGTTAACCAAGCTAATCAAGCATGATAAAAACTAGATTTACTTAGCTAAACTAACGTGAACAAAAACAGTGTTTTCTCACTCTACAAGGACATTGATTTGATTAGCTTGTTTAACCTGCTGTTTTGCTCAACACTAGTTCAACAAATACATTGAATACAGTGGTAGAAAGCAATTAAGTACACAATGTTGAGGTACTTTTACTTTACTTGTGTATTTAAATTTCATGCTACGTTATACTTCTACTCCATTGCATACAGAGGCAAATATATTGTACTTTTTTACTCCAATAGCTAAATTTATCTGACGGTGTTTACAAGGCCATTGATTACAAGGTGCAACACCAAACACCGACGAAAGAAGACAAACTACGACACAGGCGCCATTTAAACCACGCTGACTGCCAAGATGTATAAAGAGTTAACAACTTAACATTTCCAGGGCATGTAAAAAAAAACCATAAAACATAGCATTTTTTAGACAACACACCTGAGAGTTAGCTTCTGTCGCCACCACGCGGGCTATGTGTCTGTCAGTGTCAGACGCTGTTTCGTCACTAAGTCAACTTAACAGACATGTCAGAGAGCCAATCACTGGCCGGCAAGCACACGCTCTCCTCCAATTACGTAACGCTAACAGTTGCCGGTGCCGGGTTTTTAAAGAAGCCTTTTCCTGAGTACAGCAACGTGTACTAATTTCTACAAGTAAAGGTAAACAAGATTAACTCAACTTTTACCAGATACCGTTTAACAATCACGACATGTTTAATAGCTACGGTTACTCGAGGCACAATCAAAGATGTTTTCTTATCAGAGTCTATTTAACTCGTCGTTTTTATCGTGAGGTGATTTATGTTGTACTGGAGATCAACAACACACATGCTAACGTTAGCCTGCTAACTTTAGTTGCTAACAATATGGAGCAGAAGCAGCTGTCGACTGGAGTTGTTTTGTAGTGAAGTGTTCTCACATATTTTCTCTTTGGTGGCAGCAATCGCTTCTCCTTGTTGAAGCTGCCTGTTTTTGTCTCTCTCTCTCTCGCTCTCACACACAGACTTGATTCAGTTTGTGTGCAATGGGTCGCCGCAAGTCCAAAAGAAAGCCCCCTCCTAAGAAGAAGATGACAGGAGATCTGGACTCTCAGTTCACCTGTCCATTCTGCAACCACGAGAAGTCATGTGATGTCAAAATGTACTTAAAATTTCACTAAACACCTATCCCATGATAACTACTTAAAGTTTGATTTGTTGATTTCTGAGGTGATTATTGCCAACTTTCTTCTTCTTCTTTTTCTGCCAACAGGGAGAGAAGCAGAAACACTGGGATAATATCATGCACAGTCTGCTTGGAGGAGTTCCAGACCCCCATTACCTGTATCCTTATTCACACATGAATTTTAGATAACAACACCACTTTGTCTTTCTCACACTGCAACAAAAATAATGACAGAACTGCAGAACAATTTGAACACCTTCTCATTTTAATAAATAACATACAGTTGGTTTATTAGCTTTTAGTGTGAACGTTTGTTCTTGGCCTTGGTAATAGTAGTTAAAGGAGTACTTCACCCCCAAAATTATCATTTGTATTTAAATTACTCACTCCATGTTACGTTCAATTAGTGAAGAAAACTGATTAAAATCCTCGCTTGTTTAACAACAGCAAAACTATATCAAAACATCCGTTCACAAACTCACACAACTCGTACAGTATAATCCAAGTCTCATTTATCCAGTGAGACTATTCATGTGGAAGTGTTGTAAGTAGTAAGGTTTTAGCAAAAATGCATGTGTTTGGGAAGTACTGAGCACACGACTGGATACATGAGATTTGTGTGAGAGTTTGTAAACTGATGTTTTGATATAGTTTTGGCTGAAGAAAGATCAAGGAGGCCATTCACATCTGACGCCAAAGACCATCTTTAAACAGACGGGTTATGGTCTCCCCCCCCCCATATACAACCACCTGTTATCATATGGCTGAAGTTCCTCACTTATTTCATGAGATAATAACTTGTGTATTGATTTCCAAAGTTCATATCATCCTGCACTGACATAAACTGTTATCCTTAATGCGTTGCTCTTCAGATCTGTCAGAGCCAGTGGACGTGTACAGTGATTGGATAGATGCCTGTGAAGCAGCCAATCAGTAGCCCTCGTGGAGCTGGATGTCTTTCAGTGACGGGGAGAGGATGTGGCTGATGGTCCTGGGCCCATTAGGATCAAGCCGGTCAGAGGACATTTATGCAACTTTTATTGCTCACACAAGTTTCCATCTGGTCACTTGAGATTTACAATTGTGTGAACAAAAGTTTCACTGCAGCACAAAGCTGCTCTGAGGCGTTCCTGTTGTCTTCTGACCTTTCTGTGTAAGGTTTCAGCCCACAGCTCCAGTTTTGACTCTTGAGATTTATTAAACAATTTATTGGCGACATAGCCTGATTCATCTTAAAACATTGAGCGGGGCTTTCTATTTTCAATATTTTTTAATTTTTTTTTTTTGTATGGGTCTCAAAAATCCTTTAAATAGTAGTTGTTGGAGATTATGAAATCATGTGTTCTGCTTTCTGTTTTGTTTTTAACCTATAGATATTGTTAGATGCAGAAACTGTAGTGTAAGTGAATGGGCTCACGCTTTTATTGTGAAATCAATAGAAAGTAGAATCTTTTTGGTTAGCTTTATGAGGATGAGACCTTGAGATCTTGACAGAAACAGCGAGTTAGTGCATTTAGAAGTTGAAAATATTACATTTTCCACACGCTCATTCTCTATTATACACTATACTCAAGCAGCAGGGCCTAATTGGAGACTTTGCAAAGTGTAGGTGGGAGTTAGCTGAATGTTAACACAGTTCAGGCATGATGTTACGGGTCGTGTCCACAACTTTCCTCATCCTTATAATGTGTCACAACATTAGGTCATTCCACTGGACAGAGGAATGGATATGTGTACGATTTTTAGCTGCTAAGTTCAAAGGTTTGGAATTGTTCTTAAATCATTTCGTTTTTTTCTGTTGATTCTGTTTTTTGGCTTACATGTTCAAGAAATAAACCAATTCAATAAGTACAAATTATTTTAGTGCATATCTACAGAGGATAGTGTTAGCCTGAAATCAAGCGTTAATATTGAGTGTCTATTTTCCTATGCAACAGCCGTCAGTGTTGAATAGCATAAAAGCAAGCTGCTTTTTAAAAAAAAAAAAATGAATTTGTAATGTGTGATCTTGGAAATAAAGGAGCAATAAGATTTGATGCCAGTATGTGTTGGTCGGTTTTCATTTGATTGTATAATGAACTAAATGTACTGCATTTTGGAAGTGTGGTGAGAGTAGATTTGTTGCACAAAGAATTCCAGTTGAACCAGTAAGCAGTGAGCAAAATATTTAAAAACCTGACACAGCCTTTGAATTGCTTTTATTGTTTTCAGTTTGTGATCAAGATGTGGTTCTTTGACCTTGGTTTGATTCAGTTGAATGTTTTAAAATGGTAAACAAAGATAGTGATTAGATCTTACATGATATACAGTAAACATCCTGTCCAGCTCTGAGCACCACCAGCTGGTGACAAATGGAGGGACAACCTCAGAATAACAGGGTTTAGATGAACTCAAAACTCAAAATTGTCAAAGAAATTAAGATTTAATAGGGACAATAGTTAAAAATAAATCATACCCATGAATACCTTTGTCAGAAGAGTTCATTTGATAAAAGCCATTCTTAAAATGAATAAACTAACACCAATTTGATTGACATTCCAAAGATTAGACGTTAAAAAAAAGCATGTTTCAGGATAATAAATAAAAACGGAGATATTGTTTTTTGCAGATGAACCCATTTACTATGCCTTGACTTGTGTTGAGTACAATATAGATTTTATAGTAAAAGTTGAATGAGGGGAAAGAACACTTAAAGATTTCCAAATGTGAGTTTTTATTTGAGTTTGTACTGCTCCACTGTTAAATATACACGTGTAGTCAACCATGAAGAACACAGCTTTTTGGTTCAAAGAAAACAGAGTACATGAGATCCCCTCAGCTAGTGAATGAAAAAAAACATTTTAATCAATACGCAGCACTTAAACTCAAAGGTGTCAAAGACACAGGCAGTGCCAGTTTCAAAGTAAAACGTCTCCGTGCACGGCTTCTGATCTACTCTCCTGTGGCATCTGTGACCGTGACACATTTTTAGGAGTCCAGTATCCATTCATCCCCACAGAGCACAGGATGTAGCAGATCACAAATGAAAGAAGACACAGTGTAGCGAGGCTGTGCACCAGGCAGCGCTGAGTGATAATAGATGAGATGTGGAGTGCCTGCCCGGGCTCTCCACCCAGGTAGAGTGTCTCCGTGCACGCGCGCACCGCACTGTGTATTGTGTCTGATGATGGACCCCAGCTGGAGAGGTATTGACGACGCCTTATGAAACATGCTGGAAGGATGATTACAATGGAGAATGATTATCACTTAGTCTCTCGTCTGTCTTTGCACGTCCCCTCCCACTCCCTCCCCCTCTCTTCTATTTCTCGCTCTTCTTCTTTCTCCCTCTCCCATTCAGCACGCGAGGTCAAGTGTCACTCCGTCTCCGTTGTCAAGGCTGCCAATCACCCACACAGCGAGTGCGAGGCAACTGTTGCCAAGGAAACAGAGCGATTCGGTTGCTAGGCACCTGGAGCTGTGCTCACAATAGTCATTTTGTTGCTTAGAAGCACACACACACACACACACACAGCTTTGCCAAATCAACAAGTTTACACAACGTCAGTGTGAAATTCGTATAAATTATAATTACACACTGTGCTAATAAATAAGAGATTTGCTTACGCAGTCGTAAGAAATCATGGCATAGTACATGTGAAGAGTGTAATTTATCATGGGCACATTTGCAAACGGATGCTAATATATTGCTGAATTTGCAATGAAATGTTGATTTTCTAATTTATAATACTTAGCAATAATGCTAATGCACCAAAAATGTAATTCAGGATGTTTTATTCCAACACCTTTGCTACCTGATTAATCAGCATGCCCTGACGTCCAAGAACTCTTCAGGCCCACACCTCAACTTGATCAATAAAAGACATAAACATCCATCATTCTGACTAAAAATAGTTACCCATAAAATCAATCAATCCCTTATTTCCCCACTGGCACATGGACCCAGTGAACCTAGCTGCTGTAGTGTGTGTGTGTGTGTGTGTGTGTGTGTGTGTGTGTGAGTGCACATTCATGGGGATCTGCTTGTTTTCATAAGATCCATCAATCCCATATTTCCCCACTGGCATGTAGATCATGTGAACCCTCATGCCGTTTATATAGCCTGTGTGTGTGTGTGTGTGTGTGTGTGTGTGTGTGTGTGTCTGTGTGTGTGTCTATCATGACAGCCAGTCAGCTGAGCCGAATGCTGAAATGTCAGCCACTGGTGCAAGTCCTGACATGTCCTCATGTGTTACTGTCTCCTGTTGCTGCTACAGGCATCAAACTCTCACACATTTTTAGCATGAAGCCGGAGAGTCAAAAATAGGAGTGCAAGAGTAGTCGGTAGTGCAGTGGTTATGATGGTTGTGCGCAGCTACAATGTACCATCCCCATGGCACCGCAGTCGCTTACGTTCAAAGTAGGGATGGTACAATAATCGGTTTTATCGCGATTAAAAAACACTCACATTAAGTTGAACGTGGTGAATTTCTATTATCGGGAAAATCGTGAATATCCTCACGAGTGACTTGAACGCCGAATTGACTGCAGTTTACAACAGTTTTTCCTCTAACTGTAACATTCATTTGGCCACAGCCCATAAGTAACAGTTTTTTTATAAAAATTATTTTATTTTACAGAAACTCCATCTTTTCATTTGATGTAGCCTATTAAAAGAAGTAGAACATGAAAGTGTTTGTTGCATGTATAATTAACATGGCTGTGCATGTATTTATCATCAACAAGAACAACAAATGTAAGTTTGATCATTTAATAGACTGTATGCATTTCCACTGGGCTTCTCTGTGAATTCTGCTCTCTGTGATCACTGCAACTCCCTTTCACTATACTATTACTTTTTAATGAATATTTTAATAAAGGGGGCCTTATGATTTATGATTACCTTATATGAGATTGTTTGAGTTTCACTAAAAAACGATGTGTGTCCCATCTGCAATAAAAAAATATTTGTTTCTTAACAAAATGTAAGGTAAAGTGATCCCAGTGTGTTTTAGTGCCATTTTAAGAACCATATCTCAATGATTATCTGCAATAATATTCGCCTAAAAGTGGTGTTCATATGGAGAGATTATCTTGCTAGACAAGTATCATAAACTTATGTTTGGAGCTTATTTTCTGCAATGATCCAAAATCCAATGCAAAAATCCCACAGGTGAACCCATGGCGACGCTAACTTCCGGGTTGTCCTGCAAAAAGACGCCTCCCTTCGGCTCCC
>JAOVVB010088135.1:0-13429 GCA_028570985.1 Heterobranchus longifilis
GGGTTTACTTCCTTCGACTTCTGAGAGATTTCCTGAAGGCATGCAAAACACACTCAAGACTTCTGTTGCTGATCCAAATCAGTTTTTTTCTCCCTCTCAGACATTGTGCCTCTCAGCTACGTACGGGCGACTTCTTTCAATTGATTAATTCTGCTGTAAATTGGTCATAATGTGTGACTATCTCCAGAAGCGGATTGCATGGGAGAAAAAAAAAAGGCTGCCAACCGCAGTAGTATGGACACAAGTTTAGGCATAAAGTTGATTAAAAGGAAAAGCTTTTTTTTTTTTTTTAAAAACACAGCTTTTGTACAGCTTTTATTCTGGCGACGCTGCCTTTAATGATTTAGTTTGTTCTGTTGCCTTCATCAATAGTTTGATATTGGAGATGTACACGACTTGTACCCATTTCTATGAATTAAAAAGTCCTCACACACTGACAACAAAGTTTGCAGTGGTGGAAAGTTACACAAGTAAAATGTTGAGATACTTTCACTTCATTTAAGAGTTTAAGCCCAGACTGCATTTTGTTCAGTATTTCATGTGCAGAACATTTGAAATCAGATGCATCTCACAACTGTATCCCTGTCTGTTAATATGTCACCCTTTATAATCATATTATTCACAGCTAATTCTCTGGTTGCAGCTAACTGAATCCTGTAAACGCTGCTAACAATGCTGCAGTTGGCATTTCTGCTCCAGAGTAATATCAGCAATGTCTGTGTCCTTTTGTAAAGCAGAATAACCTTAGAATGAACCATCATGCATTGCAGAGGTCATGCTTAATGCTACATGGTTAGCGCTAGCTTGTTAGCAGCCTGATCCAGTTAGAGCTGCAACAAAGCTGCACACATTTCCCAAAGAAGAGGAATTACAACCATAATCGTTCTTGTCATTTGCACAGCAATTTTACTCCTGAATGCCTCGTTTTAGGGAGGAATTAATAATAAAAAAAAAGAAAATCGCATGAGCTTCAGGTGCCGCAGAGTTCACCCTTTTCCCACTCATCCTTGCCTGCAGCCGTGTGACGCTCTCTCACTCTCTCTCTCTCGGTTTCTTATTATCAGTTAATAATTCTTTCTCATTCAAGCAAATTAGAGAAACTTGACTGTGTTAGAGCGAGTCCAGCATGGAGCTGCAGGCAGAGAGCAGGCTAAATGGCAGAAATTCCCCCCAGAGCAAAGAGCGCATGAAGCACAACATTGTGTCCACCACAAAAGCCGCTCTGTAGTTTTGATCCCCTCTAATTTAATTAGCCCAAGAGGTAGTGCATTAATTTGCCAGGAATTCTTCTGATGCAGAAAGCCGCCCCCGGTGCATGGAGGGAGAGAGGGGAAGAAGAAACCTTCTTATTGCTTTTGTGCAGTTGAGGAGGAGGAAATTTTCTTCCACCCGACGTGCCGTGGCGCACGAGCTTTGATAGGATTGATCTCTATCAACATTTGTGTGTAATTCCGGGGACTTTTTCTGTCATTACAAAGCAGGGCTCATCATATTTTAATGTTATTCCTTCTCTAAGTCGATTGAGTCTTTCTCCCTCTTTTGGCAACAAATATTAAGGACTGCAGCTTTCACAGGGAATTAAAGATCAACTGCATCTTATAGTACAACTCTGTTCCTATCAAATTTATTCCGTCATCTCTTTAAAGAATATGCAACCTTTACTGCCATTTACAGTGAGTGGCAAACACACTATCTGTAGCGTAGAAATGAGTCTATTCTTAAGATATGTATATATAGTAAGACAAATGGATGAATAATTATAAAATGTTGGAGTCGTTTTCATCTTTTTTGTGCTGCCAGTGGTCCTTTAAAATGTCACTGAACTTCGGATACGCAGACATTAGGTATAAAGTGGTAACTCTGAGGCCGTCATTAACGCACTTTGTCTTTTCATCTCTTCTATTTGTCTCTTATTAAAAGACACTTTTCTGCAATACACGACTCTCCCATTGTAAAAAGAATTCCAATAGTTAAATCTAAGATCATAATCCCTGCAGTTGTGGCAGGAGGGGATGTGTTTCATTTAGGTTAATCACTATCACAGTAATTTTCATTTGAAAGGAAAAAACTTGTGCTTTTTGGATTTAATTATCATGCAACGTTCTTGATAAGTGAAGATCGGGGATATTTGATAATATTAATTTTTTGAGCTTTCGCACACAGCTCCTTTGATAATCTTTCATCTTGAGACACTCTTGTGTGATTATAGTAAATTGAAGAGGCCTACACCATAGTCATTAAAGAATCACTTCTCATTGTGTAATTAGAGTGCTTCCAGTGGTCCACTGAAAGATAGCAGCACGTCATTTTACACACTGATACGTCTAAAATACATTCTCTCTTTGTGCCTTCATGTCCTGACAAGGTAGCCTCCTCCTACATGCTCTCACAGCTACGACTTATTCTCACAGTTTTAGTTTTATTTTTAGTATTGAACTCAAAAGCTTCTACGAGTCAGTCCCAGCTTTGGTGGTCTTGCATCAGAACAGTAAAAGCCAACAGTTTGGGTTGAAATCACAGCTGACTGTGTGGACAGGAGACGTGTCTCTGCAGATATTCACACCGTCAGTCCGCTCATGCTTCGCCTGTTTGTGGTGAGAGCTGCGGACGCACAGAGGTCAGAGTTCAAGTTGTTCAACTTTGACCTGTGAAGTTTCAGTCTGCCAGTGGAAACAGTCGTCTCAGTCCCTTTGTTTCATCACCGTTCAGTCATTCTGCAGTTTGTGTTTATCGTCACTGGATCACTTTTTTATTGATGCTTGTGGGGCAGATTAATTGGACAAAATGCAAATGTGACTGAACCTTCAGTCCACCTTTCTCCCTCTATAGGCCACGTCCATATGAATATGTTTTTGTTTTAAAATGCATAATGTTTGCTAGATGTTTGTATCTCGTTTTAGTTTTAAAAAACTCTCGGGTTGCCTTTTAGTCTGGACGGCGGAAACGGAGGCTTTTGGAAACGATGAGGCGTGCACGCACACACGTGTCAAGACAAAACATTCCAGCTACATACCTGTACTTTCATCCATCTTGTGTGAGCACTGGCTAATGGATAATGCTCCTGGTACCGCTCTAATATGTTGCTGTATTTGCTTTGTTTTCTGCACCTTTACCGCCATTTAAAAATCTTTTAATAACAGTTCCACCTCACCATCAGTCCATGGTCTTACTTTTTGCCTTTCCTTTTCTTCCTCCTCTGTATTTTCTGTGTTTTCGACCGCAGACTAACGTTAGTCAAATTGCTTCCTGTTTACACCGGCAGGCACAGTGTAGATGAACAGTCATGTGATGTGCGTTTTCAGGCGTGTTAATATGGACAGAGATTATTTCTGATGCGGTGCTAAAACGCTTGTATGGATGGAGATCGTTTTTGTTTTAAAACACTGGTTTAAAATGAAAATGTATTAATGTAGATGGAATCCTCATGTCCCACTGCTGTGGTCTTCAAAACCTGCACACACATGCATGCACACTTTGCACACGGAAGGGTTGCTGGTTTATTATTTGTTGTTTTATGCCGTTACTCTAATGTTGCTGTTCAGTACCCCACCCTGAAAGTGACCAACGACTTCAGAAGCTCCTGCAAATAGATGCGTGTGGTGTCATGTAGCCAATGAAAATACACAAACACAAGTGGCGTTTACAAGCGCGGCCGACCCGGTGGCTGACACAGCTGCCCCAGCCAAACATGAAGGCATTGGTTATACATTTCAGTGACATGTTAATGTATTAGGTGTCATGTGACCTTTTCACACTCACAACAAACACGAGTTGAGTTGCTTTAATGCGTACGTCAGCTGATCAAAAGACTTGGCACTTCTCCTGGTCGAGGGCATTTTCAGTGAAAACTGTCAACTGAGATCATCTGGCCGGTTTCCATCTCATTGTTGACTCAAGTGCTGGTTATTAACAGCATTTAGAATTATTAATGATAATATGGAGAGACGAAACACTCACAAAACACTCAGTCCTCAGCGGACATCTCTCATGGCTGTAAACCAATCCAGTCTGAAGTTCTCTGGGAACAGCACTGTGTGTGAGTGTGTGTGTGTGTGTGAGAGTGTGTGTGTGTGTGTGTGTGTGTGTGTGCTCTAAAATGCGTAACAAATCCCATTAGATTAATTAAGTAATGTATCCTAAATACTTTTGATTACTTTTGGAATATTTCAAAATTGTCTCACTGAGCTCATTTGTCTGTCTCTTATATTTCCAAAAACACATTCCTGACAGTGTGCTGGCTGTGCGTCTCCTGCAGATAATAACAAATATAACAAAAACAGAAGAACACTCAGAGAGCGCAGACCTCAACAAAGGCCATGTATACCTTATCCACCCTGTGATTTGGATCTGATCCAAAGTTTACTAAGTTCTTCTGTGGCCCATGCTGCACCTTTCCACCAAGTTTCATGAAAATCGAGCCAGTAGTTTCTCCGTAATCCTGCTGACAAACAATATAGTATTAACAAATGTATTTATTTATTTAGTTATTCATTTAGTTATTCATTTATTTATATTCTAAATTTATTTATTTATTTATTTTCTGTATTATTTTCTTTTGGCATTGTTCCCCCTATTTATATCCCCAAACATATTTATTTCTGTATTATTGTTCGTTACATTTCTTCATTCTTCTTCATTATACAAATGAGGGGGGATCAGTCGATCTATGCACTCTGATGTTGATCAACCAAAAGGCAAAAACACCATGACACACGCCCCCCTCATTTGCATAATGAAGAAAATAATACAAAAATAAACACCTTTGGGAAATTAAATAGGGGGGAACAATGCTAAAATAAATAGAAAAGACAATTAAAAGTAAATAAATAGGATAATTATTACAAAGGTAAATAAATAAAGAAGCAAATTAAAACTTATATTAAAATGTATGTCATATTTTTCAATTAATTAATGCCTACATTTATTTTTAATATTGTTTTTGGTACATTTAATGATATATTTATTTATTTATCAAGTAATTTATTTATGTATTTATTTTTGATTTTGGCAGGTTCTGTCCTCCATACAATAAAAATACAAATACAGCCTTAATTCTCTGCAGAAACAAATAATTCAGGAAAGCAGTAGCATGTTCACTAAAGACCGACATTTTTTCGAGAATCCTGCAGGACTCAGGACTCCTGAGGGATTTCCGCAGTATGGGTGTTAATGTCGCTATTCATGACGGGAGCGGGCGGGACGGGAATCCTAATAAAAAAAGGCCAATTTTTATACTATATAAACATGCAGTGCTAATATGAATAATGATATTTTCTTTGTTTTTAACATAATGCTAGTCGTTCTGGAGCTCTGGAGGCTAAAAAAAACAAAAACACAACAGGGGAACGGGATGGGACAGGACAGTTTGTTTACACTGTAAGAACAGCATGGCCTGTAATGTTTCATCAGGGATATGAAAAACTCACAGATTGTTTCTTTAACACACTTTTAGGTTTTCAGAGCTCTGTCCTCTGCAGACACCTCGGTATCTGCTCCTGACTCCCAGACTCTCAGACAATTCCCCAGAAAGAATGTCCTGGAATTATTCATGCTTTCATGCTCTCTCTGCTTCCCTCGCTGTTTTACAAGTGAAATGAGGCATGCTCTGCCAACATCTGGCAGTAAATCTACTTTCATATTTGTCTCTTTATCATTCAGCGTGCTGGGATCCGCCACATGATCCCTGTCTCTGGGGACAGCAGCATACACAAAGTGGATTCCTTTCGTTGATATGTTTGGCATGACCAACCTAATGGGTGAAATCACTGCGGCGCCGGAAGCCCTCTGTTCCTGTCCCATGTCTTTATACTGCTCACTTTTACCCAAAGAACTCTCACTGAGCCAATGCTCTACAACAAGATGACCACGAGCTGCTTTCTTTTGTTCTGAATGCTTGTTCTGTTACTTCCTGTCAGAAGGCCACCTGTGACAGTCGCTCACACCCACCGTGTGTTCATACAAGTCACGCTGCAGCCCCTCTCTACGTGACCAACTTGTGGTCGCTCTGCCCCAGGGGTCACTTGTGGCCATTTGAATTTCACTCCATTTCATCCCACCGCCCACTCTGTCTGCTCGCCAGGCATCCCAGCATGCTTTGTGCAGCAAATCAGTCGCTTCCATAGACTGTGTAAAAAGATGGACAGAGCGTCCGCGCCTGAAAAGTGAAGCCAAGTGCTTCATTCTTTCCACTGGATGTCCGGTTGTATAGAAGTCTATGAGAAAATGATCCTACTTCTCTTCTTGATTTATGACCTCAGTAAAGAGTTTCATAATGAGTTTATGGTCTCAATTGCTAGTTTCAAGTCTTCCCCAATACAGCATGATATTAATTTAGTAAATTATGGTCACATTGAGAGTAAACTAGATGATAAAGCAGCGACGAGCAGACGAGACGTCACTGGCGTGACCCAGCGTCGTCCCCAGCGTTGCCTTCTTGTCCAAATATGGTCAACTTCTGGCTCCAAAAAGTTCCAAATTCCAAACTCGTGGCTTCAAAACGGGAGTCCACAAGCCAACGGGTGACGTCACTCTTACTCTGTCCACTCTTTTTATACAGTCTATGGTCGCTTCCCGTGCACAATGAATGGAGAGTGAATTTATTCACCAGTCAGGTCGCGTACAGTGGGCATCGGCCGTCAATGCAAAGACCTGAACAGATGCAAATTAGCGTGGCGGAAGCCTATCAGCATTGAGATTCTCCTGCACAGCACAGCTGATGGATCCAAACTCCAATCAGAAAACAAGCATTTTAAAAGTTGTTTACTTGTTGTCTTGTGGACAGATGTGACAAAGCATGAATTGAGACTTTTTACAAATCTTCTGCTGCAGTCATTTCAGCATACTAATGTCAAGTAGCACTGGAACAATCATCCCGACTGTTTGTTCCTCCGGATGATGTGTTATAAGACCTGGATACCGGATCCCAAAATGGCGCCTATTCAGTTCAGTGAGAGTGGTTTGCCTGGTGCACATGCCCAAAAAGTTTCCAGGCCTCCAGGTTTACGTCCATCGGCACTTCTTTGGACTTTACGTCCATGTTATGGAATATGCGCAGTATGTTTCTCCCGGCGGTCAGTTCCCACTCGCCCCGTGACTTTACATTGGGATGATGTCACAGATTTTAAAATAGCTTTTCTCGACTCGAGGAAGGTTTTACAAATATAAAAAGTCAATGGATTCAAAATTCAGAATAGAAAGAGTCATAATGGAGCTCGTCTGCAGTCGGGAGGTGTCCTGTCAGCAGCTCTGCACCGACGGGAATAATGTGAATAAACACAAATGATCCCAATATGATCCCGTGATCGCGTTTGGTCTGAACACATTGTGAAAGGGCAGAGATATAATTCCCTTTTGTTTTTCATAACGCTCCATATGTGTTTGAAGGGTGTGAAATACATTCCCTACTAATTAAATTAACTACATCTTGAGCACAGACGATGATAAATGGAAACAGTGTTTCATTTCGGAGCATGATGCAAGAGTGGCTTTGAGATACAGCCTAAACCAAGCATGAGTCATTATAAGGCTGTAACGTAAACCTCACCTCATGTTTCACAACATGGTCAGTTCCCTGAGCCGGCTTTTGTCAGCTCCACGGTTCCAGTGCTGGTAATGTGACATCTGTGAGAGGCAGCGTTAGGTGTTGAGTATTTGACACGTCCCTATGGATCTGGAGGCATTAAGTGCATTAAAACAGCCAAACCTCATACAGCGGTGAAAGTGATCCGCACTGCTGGACGGTGTCAGTGTGAACCAGCCAGAGGGGATTACACAGGGTTTTCCCCTTCTGACATCAGGGTGAAATTGATTTAAGCAGCAGTTGCCCTCCATGCATCAGATTTGGTGTCAAGAATGTGACCAAGAGTGTTCCTCTTCAAATGTGGGTCATCTTCAACACTTTCAGGGAGACACAGGCAGGATGTTTACATGCACGAAACATTCTGGGGTTTTCCCTTATTCTGAAAAAGACTGTATTCCTACTAAGCTGTTTACATGGCTGATGAAAATGAATATTCCACTAATATTCCTGTTTACATGCAGCCGTGCAAAATAGGATTATTTCAAAGTTTTTCACAGGTGGACGACTTTTTGGACTGCACAAACACAGCCTCCTTCTTTCATTCCTTCAACCACTTTTTGAAAAGGCGTCTGCCGCGATGTCCGACCAGACCTTTTCTTTTGTGCGTGCACCTCTACCCCGGCCTTGCAAACGGTCGGTTTGTGTACAATAACCATAGCAACGCACAGAGCTGACCGTGAGCCGTAAACAGGCTATAAACTGGCTGTAAACTTGCGCACACTGCGGTAAAACCCCCACTTGAGACGCATATTCTGAATGTGCTGTTTACATGTCCAAATAATGCTCCTAAAACCGGAATAATACCGGCATACCCCACACGTCTTCATCGGAAAATCCTATATTCAGAAAGGCATTTTTCTGAATATCCAAACAGAATACGCTGTTTACATGACCTGTATCAAATATTGTCATATTCTGAATAATAGTGGAATATTAGTGTGCATGTAAACGTAGTCACTGATTAAGAGAATTTTTTTGTGTTTTTGGTTTTCCGTCGCAACAGATAAGAGGTTGCAGGTTACAGTGTGGTGTACTAAGTTTATTTTCATGTCTATTCTTAGGAGGTTTGATTTGTTGGTTTATTATTAAGATGATTGTGTTTTCTTTGTTTTTCCTCCCGTGCTGCCTTTCCCCTCCTTTGTCCATCGACACACCTGCTCTGAATCAGCCTGGTTAGTACTTCCTGCTCCGAGTTTCTCTCAGCCAATCAGCTCCCTGCCTGCTCACCTCATCCCCCTCACCCGAGCCTCTCCGCCCTTCTCCTGTAGGTGAGTAAAATACAGAATATATATATAGATATAGTCAACACATGACCTTCATACTTCATACTGCAGTACCAATGTTGTGTGTTTACTTGATGCCGTCCTCGTCAGCTTTACTTTTTCGCCTGAGATATGCAGCTTCAGGGTGCGTTCACACCGGTTTTTGACGTCGCATTTTGTTTTCAATTACAATTTTGGCTTTCAATAAATATGAAAACAAGATAATCGAGATGAAACGATTATCGTGCCGCATTCCGTTTCGCAATGATGCTCTCTTATTTTGTCCTGTGTTATGTTGCGTTCAGACCAGACGCGAATAAAATAATCTACTCGCGTAATTCGCGCGAGTTCAGACGCTGGAATCTTTGGTTTTGACTTGCGATTACTCGTGTCGCTCGCCACGGAAAGTTCTAATTTTTCAACTCACGCGAATGAGACGAATTGTGCTGCGCAAATGCAATGCGCAGCGCAATTCGCATCATTCGCGTCGCCCAATCGGAACTCGCGTCTAATACATAACTTCTTTACATTGACTTTATATGTAATTCATTCGCGCAAATTAATTTATTCGCGTCCAGTGTGTACACGACATTATAAATCCAGCGCTTTCTGTTACTGACTGGATTATGTTGTTTACCAAAATGTTGAATATATGTTTAGGAGTTTTCAGTAGGTTGTGGCAGTGCTCTACAACATATTTAATCAAATTTGTTTTGGTCTAATTTACTTTTATTTATTATTTTTCTGTATTGAATATGTCTTTAGTAGTTTTCAGTAGGTTGCGGTGCCGAAAAAAGACACGGCAGCAAAAAGTTGGGAAAGATTCAACTGTTTGGAGAAATGCAACCCATGTAACATGTAAAAACACAAGCACTTGTAACAAGTCCATGTAACAGGTTCTTAGATAAGCCCGCAGTGGGTTTCTACCTCACCTGCGCATCTGATTTATTTCTGTCTCCTTTTATTTTTTTCTCTGTCTGCAAATAAAATGTGCTACTTAACTAAACTAAACTAACTGATTAACAAGCCTCAAAACAAAGCACGGTCCCTCATCTCCTTTTTTTTTTTTTTCTCTGTGACGCTGTGAAATGAAGCTGCCTTCAAGTGCGGTCAGAAATCTTGGAATCATATCAACAAAAACAATAATTGTGAAATATAAAGTCTACGTGTGCTACATTGAGGGTTAAATTACACAACAGCACGTCACATAAATTGGCCATAAGTGACACTCCCACCCTGCCGGACGACCCTGCGGCGAATCGCCTGATTGCGATTGTTGGTGTGAATGCAGCCTGAGCCTCAGTCTGTTAGCACTGATATCATGTAGCCACCAAGAGCATATTTAAGACGCTTTTTTTTTTTTACAGGATTCTCATTTTAAAAAGAACTAGCTGGAAAGATGGAAAAAGTCAGCCAAAAACGGCACTTTCAACTCATAAAGCTACAATTTCATTTTATTTAACTTTTGTGAATTCTATTATGTAATGTATATTGCACTATGTATGATATCATAGGATTAAGAGTGCAGTATGTATAGTAATATGTTTGAGGATCTTGTCACTTCTTTTGTTTATATGTTATGTGTGGACCCCAGGAAGAGTAGCTGATGTTTCTGCATCAGCTAATGGGGATCCTAATCAAATCATCAAATCATAAAATCACAGCTGATACAATCTGCCAGCGACGATTGTCAGTTGCTGGAAATGCGAAGCCTGCTGTTGTTTTTCTGTGTCTGAAATCAAGGACTAATACTGACATACTGTAATATGACAGAGTGAACAGTAAAAGAGATGATGTGGAATATGATCAACACATGACCAGACATTTGATCAAAATGCTGTTTAATAGTGATGAACTAGGGAGATTTTTAGAAATAACACAACATACCGACGTAAATATTGCAAACACGGAGAGCAAGTTATCTTTCTCCGTTCCTTATTTTGTGCTGAGTCACCAAAAGACTTGTCGGTTTCCCAGAATTACACTGAAACTTTCAATTCCACTACATCGACGAATGTAGTTGTCAAATTACTGTGCTGCAGCGTGCAGCTATATTTGTCATCAAATAATCAAATCTGTGCAAAACATCTCATGAGAAAAATATGAAATGCGTAGGAGCGTGCAATGTAACTAATCAGTGCTTATTGACGGTGACAGGAAAACATTTTTTTTTTTTTTTAGGAGGCATTTTGTTTCATGCGGAGAGTGAGAAAGAAATGGCTGTGATTAGTTTTCTGGCTATGTGCTCTATTTAATAAAAAATTAAATAAATTATTCATGCATATCATCAACGCAGATTCCTATTATCACGAAGTCAATGACCGAATGTAAACACAATTAGTGTGGGGCACATAATTAAAGCATGATATGGCTTGATCACGTACAGTGCCATGCATGCTATATGATATAAAATGGAGAAAAACTCAAATATTCAGTTTATTGTGATAAAAAAACTGAGAAAACACCAAAGATAATTAGTTTAATATGATATAAAACAGAAAAACCAAAAGATATTCAGTTTAATATGATATAAAACGGAGAAAAACAGGAAACCTCCATATTTGAGAGACGGAAAACAGCATTTTCTGACATTTTTGCGTGAAAAATTACTTTAACGTTTAATCGATAATCAAAATATTTGGCGATTATTTTTCAGTCGATCGACTAATTGATTAATCGATTAACCATCATTTTTAAACATTGATATTTTTAAAAGTATTCCTCATGACATAAAAATGTAGGATATTACTACAGACGTTCCTGTTCCTGTAGAAAACACATTTCATTTCACAATAAAAGTCCCCCATTATTTTGCTATTCAAAAGCTTTTATTGTGAAGCAGCAAAATCAGGAAATGTTGGGTCTTTTATCAGCAGCAACTTGACACGACTGCTACAGTTTAAAGGCCTATTTTAAAATTGTTTAAAAAAAAAAAAAAAAAAAGATTTCACACATTCTGGAAATTATATCACGATAAATTATATCATGACCCCCAGTTTGAGAAGCCCTGTTCTAAAGCCGCTGCTCCCTCTCTCCCCTGACTGGCTGCAGGGGGAAGCAAAGCTGTCTGCTGGTTGCGTTGCTGTTGCCCTTGTGTCACCCTTTGTGTCACCCTCCCTGCCCAGTCACCAGCCATCTGGCTCCGCTCCTCCTCTTGGTATGCATTAACTGTGACCTCCAGGAGAAACATGCAGTGAGTCATTCTGCACCCTCCCAAAGCCCGGGGAGACGCAGAGCGCCAGACTTGGGGAGGAGATGGTAAAACGAGCGAGGCAGAGGCTTGACAGAGCGGGCGGGGATGAGTGGGAGACCGGGGGGGGAAACCGGGGGAGAAAAGAGTGATGTGTATAAAAGTAATGACTAGGGATGACTGGGGATGAGAAATGAGCCTCTCCCGTTGGGCGTCGGTGTAGAAACCAGGGAGAGGATGAGACAGCTGAGGGGGGGAAAAAAAACAACAGGAGTCCGGGGATGAGTCACCAGAAAGCCCTTCGTTATCTCGAATCTGCAGTGTCATCCTTTAGCTGCGCTGTGGAGGCAGTTAGACATTTGATAAACATGATGGAAAAGGAAATCCTTTATACGTGCACGACGGGGTGCAGCTGTCGGGGTGTAGTATATCTGAGGACACGGATAAAAAAAACAACAAAACCAGTCATGATTCAGGGCTGCAAAGCACAATGGAGCAGGAAGACCAAAAAAAAAAAGAATCTAATCACAATGTGGCAGAGGACTTTAATTCTGCATAACTTCATTACAATTGTAAACACTATTAGAAAGGTGTAGCAAATTAGGCAGAATTACCAATTAGCAGCTTTTGTCAGTTGAGTCCGAGACACTTTATATCATAAAGATTACATTACAGCAAACGCTCATGCAGTTAGACTTTGAGGGAGCGCTCGGAGAATCTAATCAGCACCGAGCACATAATGAGTCTTGCGAGGTACAAAGTTAGTTAGAAAGATCAGGATGTAACGGCCACATTGGGCACCTGTACGCAAACCGACATTTGTCATCATGACACGCTCTGTCTGGCAAATTAGACTTACATCAGCAACATCTGCCGACGGCGTCACGGCACTAAATGCAACTTTTATTGCGTGAGTAACAAGCAATATGACAACTTGATTAACATATTATGTTTGTTTATAATCAGACTTAACGGCCGCGCGCCATTTAACTGCCGAGCCGAGACCTGCAGCACGAAGGAGATCCAGTTTCAGTTTGTTGACTAGAAAGTTCATGTGTGTTTTTTTGGGGCGATGAGAGTTAAGTCGCCTGCACATGATCAGAGCAAAACCACGACGTAGGGCGTTTTTTTATTTTACAGCCCATCATGCGTAGGGGGCTTTAAGGTCTCACAAAATTCACAAAATTCGCGGTTCGGCTCACGGTTCTGGGGGTCACGTTTTTTTTCGGTTTCCGATGGGGGCATTGCCAATTTCAACATCTTTTTCATTTGTTTATTTATTTAGCAAAAAAAAAAGTAACAACTTTAACAAGATTATGATGGGGGCGGCTGTAGCTCAGTTGGTAGAGCGGTCGTCCACTAACCGGAAGGTCAGCGGTTCGATCCCCGGCCCCTGCA
>JAOVVB010088145.1:0-13429 GCA_028570985.1 Heterobranchus longifilis
CATTCGCGCCGCCCGACCAGAACTGGTGTCTAATCGCGTCTTTGCATTGACTTTATATGTAATTAATTTGCGCAAATGAATTTATTCGCGCCCGGTGTGTACAAGACATAAGAGGCACACATTCCTGGAACAAGTTACCACCACACATCAGAAACTGCGACAATTATTTAATATTAAAAAAAATCTGAAACATTGGTTAAAAACAAACCAGATATGTACCCAAGCATAAAAACTGTTGCCCAAATCTGGTGCCTGTTCCTGGAGGGGTACGGTTCATTGATCATTTTAATTTTTTAACTGTATGCACTTTTTTTTTTATTGTAATATTGTCTGTGTGTCTGTGTGTCTGTCTTTCTGGAGATAGGTCTGGCTACACGAGACTAAGCTACGAGCAATAGGATGTCCACTAGCTGCTAGGCTAATTTATGCAGTGTAAACACTGAAACACTGCAGGGCTATCCCGTCCATCTCCACCAAGAAATGTCTGAGGCTGAGTCGAGTTAAAACCGAGCAGTCTGATGTGTGTAGAGGTCTGTATGGTTATACAGTAGAAGCCTGGTGTCATTTTCAGGACATTTAATGCCCCCCCCCCATGTGAAGCTCATTGTATTCTATCTTTTTGTATAAAATGTGCTATACAAAGACTGTAATGTACCTAGGAATAGGACTAAATGTTTCACATGGTTCATTGATCATTTTATTATTATTTTTAACTGTATGCAATTTCTTTTATTGTAATATTGTCTCTGTCTGTCTGTCTGTCTGTCTGTCTGTAGGAAGTGGAGAGAGGCCATAGCAAAGATATTCAATATTTTGTAAAAGATACGGCACCACCAATACCGTCGAAAATAATCTCTGTGGCGAACACAAGTTTATGATACTTACACGTTTTGTGTAGCAAGATAATCCCTCCATATGAACACCACTTTTACGATTTTAGAAGTGTAAATGCAATCGCCAGAAGTAAAAAGCTAACGTTAGGCTACAAAGGAACTACACCAATGGTCGCATTTCACCGTCACCACTACTAAACTGATGGTGACGTTTAATGTCTTCGACAACCTCTGTAGCCTCATTTAGCCACTTGTTTGCAACCGCCTTTTTAAACACACATAAAAGCTTCTAAATGCACCAGTGGGGTATTTACAGACGTGTTTTATGTCCTAGAACAAAACGTTAAAATCTACGAAGCTTGTGTTAACCACAGACCTTATTTCATATATCTAAACAAAAACACATTCAAAAAACACATTGACTTCAAGACGAGGGAACCGGAAGTGCAGAAATGCTAACTCATTTCCGCGTATTGGAACTACAAACTTATTTGTAATTATGCTTATTTTCAGGTTCATAGGCTACTTGCATTTGAGGTTTCAACTAGAATGTTTACAAGCTTTAATGCCCAAAAAACACATGATGTTTCTCTGTCCACCACAGACTGTATATAAAGATGGATGACGCGTCTCCACTTCCTCCCAATGTACAAAAGCGAAGCCGAAATATCCCGGATATGGACACCGCCATGTTGTAATTTTGCAACCAGAGTCTGCACAGTAGCGATCAGGTGGCATAAATGTCGTGCCCGACCAATCACGAGTCAATAGCTCTCAATCATGACATTTCACCCCGTTTTTATAGCAACAAATAACTAACCAAATTTATCAGAAAAATTAACACTCAGCATGATAAAAAATAAGCAAATAAAAAAACTACCTAAAATGACAGAAACCATCTTTGGGAAAAATGTATTGGATGTGTATTTTGAGTTTAGAATAGGATATAATAATGAGCCTGTGTGAGCCATATCTGAATGACTTGTTGAATCCCATGTTTTCTGATCTAGGCAGCCCGCAAAACAAATGACTGGTTTGTCTTATTTCACAGTTTGTGGGTTGGTAAGAGGAAACAGACAAAAGAAAACAAACAAACAAAAAAACCCAAAACAAACATATTTGGCTAAGAAAGGTAACAGTTACAATCTCCAGCTGAATCTGCCTCCTAACCCTACCCGCTACATTTTTAAAAACACTAATCGGGATCAGCTTTTGAAGCTACAAATCAGTCTGCAAATGCTTCCAGCCAGCAGGGGCAGAAAACATACAGGCCTGTTTGCCAAGTTCAATGCAAACCTTAGGGACGGTCAGAGAAAAGGAGTCATGTGACCATAAGCCATAATTACTGGTTTTAAAAGAGTGACAAAGGTAAGAGGGAAGCAGACCAAGGATGGATTTATAAATATACCAATGTGTGCATCTGCGCATGGCCAGAGAAGGCCACTGGACTCTGGCATATAAAGTGCAGTGGTGAGTAAGAGCTTTGCAGCCTGTGACAAACCTCAAGGCACTATGGTACACAGTATTCAGTCGATGCAAACATTGGGCAGAGGCGTGCATGTGCAGTAGATCAACATAGTTAAGCAAAGGGAGGAGCGTAGCCTCAACCAGCTTTTTCCTGGCAACATAAAATCGGTTTAATTGCAATTTAACGGCTTTGTCGAGTGTGACAGGCTCTGCTTACTATGTACAGAGCCAATATTTGGCTACAGTTGGCCAGATAGCATAGCTACCATAAATGTATTAGTCCCTGAATTCTTTTTTTTTTCAATTAAATGTTATTTATAGTGTCATATCATAGCAAAAGCTATCTCAGGACACTTTTCATATAGAGCATACGGGTCAGAAACCTCGAGCAGAACCAGGCTCTGAGTGGGCGGCCAGCATACTGACAAATGCCTATGAGAAGTAATTATCTGCAAGTGTAATAGTCTCATGATTACCTGTTTTAAACTGTGTATTTCCATGGGATGTTGAAGCTGTTATTATAATTACAGTCACTGGCATATGCCAGTAGAACAACAGCGGCATAGTCATTAGTGTCGTATGTCAGATACAGTAATGGCATAACAATGGCCACTTTTTAATCTTGTCAGTCTGACTGAATGTAATACAATATAACTTCTGTCTTCTGTAATGCCTGAACAAAACTGTAATTGTGCAAGTTTGTCCTGACTGATAATCTTCTTTCTTTAACTGTCTTTAAAAAAAAAAAAAAATCTCACAGGAGCGGGAGGAGCATCGGGCTGGTGGTGACGAGCGGAGGAGAAGAAACGACCAACCAGAGGAGAGGCGGAGCAGGTGGGAATCTGACAGACCGCGGGAGAGAGACCGTGGGAGAGACAGACACCGAGAGCGAGGCGCACTTGCCTCTCAGCAAGCCGAGAGACAGCAGCACGATGAGCGGCGCAGAGAAAACCGCCAGCGGCGCGAAGAAAACCAAGAACAGGATTTTGGACGGTCTGAAGGAGGGGGCGACGACCCGAATGACCCACCTGTTGACAAGGAGAAGCCCAACTTTGAACTGTCGGGAGCTCTAACAGAAGATACAAACACATTCCGGGGGGTGGTGATCAAGTACAACGAGCCGCCCGAGGCTCGCATTCCCAAGCGCAGATGGCGACTGTACCCCTTCAAGAATGATGAACCCCTTCCAGTCATGTACATTCACAGACAGAGTGCCTATTTGTTGGGACGGCAGAGAAAAATTGCTGATATCCCCATTGACCACCCTTCCTGCTCCAAGCAGCATGCAGTATTCCAGTATAGGTAAGAATAACCAGGTGTTTTACTTTACTCTGCTGTGTTTAAGAAATCTTCAGCTTGAATCTGTATGATTTACAGGGTTCGTACAGTCTTGAAAGTTTGGAAAATACTTATTTTTAACCTTTTAAGTTTTCAAGTTTAAGTATATGCTTGAATTCGAATATACTTCTTGAAACATGCTTGATTTTCAACATAATCTGGTGTTTCATCTACACAATCACTCATCCAAACCAAAAATCTTGACATAATATTTTGAAATGAAACTGCCGAATCCCGTCATCATATTTGTTTGTTGTCTCCTGGAGCGCAGCGGACCGGAGCTCCATTGACTGACATGGGCGCTGAAATGAATAAGGGGCAGCGTTTTCCATTCTGTTCTGCAGCATGAGGGCGGCCGCTCTGCATTAGGCTGCATTCAGAACAACAATTACAATCAGGCAATTCACTACAGGATCGTCCGGCAGTGTGGGAGTGTCACTGATGGCCCATTTGTGTGACGTCCTTTTGTGTACTTTAACCCCCAATGTAGCACACTTTATATATAGACTTTATATTTCATAATTTTGTTTTCAGTCCGAGCGTTGTTATGATCCTGAGATTTCCGAGCGCACTTGAAGGCAGCTTCATCTCACAGCATCACAGAGAAAGAGAGAGAAAAACGAGATGTGGTTGTAGAGCTTTGTTAATCAGCTGTTACATGAACCCCTGGGCAGATAAGTGCATGTGTTTCATTTTTTACATGTTCCATGATTGGTCACTGCAGCGTGACGTCGGGTTGCATTTCTCCCAAAGTTGAATCTGTTTCGACTTTTCGCCGCAGGCCGGTGCGTCTTTTTTCGGTGGCCCCCACCGTCGCAGCCTAATCCAACTATCCACATTCAAACAAATGGAAGAACTTGCTTTTTCGCCAGATCACAAGAACCCGGTGTGAACGTGGCCTTACTCCGGCCGCAGCGCGGTCATGGCCACTCTACACAATGCTTGTGATTCCCAGACACACGCCGCAGCGCATTTCAGAAGTGTCCCAGAAGTCGCTCTTAATTCTGCTCTGCTAAAAATACAGGTGGCAGCTGCAGTGGCGACAGTAAACATTGACTGCTGTGGGTATGAAGGAATTCTGTAAACTTTATCTTTTAGCAATTGCATTTATAGTAAAAGTTGAGATGTGATGATAAAGGCTTCGAGGTTCGTTGAAAGTGCTTGAATTTTCCTCTTAAAAAGCTGTACGGACCCTGGATTTAGACAAACTCCACTCTAATGGTGCATTACACTTGGATGGTTTTGCTGCAGTATGAATAATACATGTCTGCTGTGTTCCTGTAGACTGATGGAGTTTACACGTGCAGACGGCACCAGCGGCCGCAGGGTAAGGCCTTACATCATTGACCTGGGTTCCGGCAACGGCACCTACCTGAACAACCAGCGCATCGAAGCCCAGCGCTATTACGAGCTCAAAGAGAAAGACGTGATCAAGTTCGGCTTCAGCAGCCGCGAGTACGTCCTCCTGCACGAGTTCTCAGACACGAGCGAGGTGGACGCCAAGGTGGAAGAGGAGGAGGACGACGAGGGCCTCGATGAGTAAATCCAACCCGCAGAGCGTGTTTGCCCAAGTTCATTCAGGTTAGATAACATCATCAATGTTCGACAGATGGCTGTTTCTGCAGGGAATGGAACAATGAACTGTGGGACTTCTTTACAATAATGGATCACGGCTGGTTTGTATATTCTGTAATTACCAAACTATTGCTATAACCTGCCACAACTGTCTCAGAGAAGACTCCCTATTCTCAGGTTGTTTGTGTAATGTCTGTGTGATGCATGACTGATCTCACATCTGACAGTGCTCACTATACAAAGTGCTCGGTGCCAGATAAAAGATATCTTGCTAAACACAATAGTTAATTATATATTTTTTGGATCACAGCACTGAGTACAAAGTTTAGCAGAAGTCTAATCTCTTGTCGATGTCCAGGCTGTATATGTCGATGTACGATATGTGGAATGTGAACTCTAGATTTGTGTTTAATAAGCATCAGCTGCTTATTGTCAGAGTAAAACATTACAGACATACAACTTGTAATGCCATTGCCTTTTTTTGCTTTGTAGTGCAGGGAAAAAAAAAATAGTTGATGCTGTTGTGTGTTTTCTTGCACCAGTGCGGTGTGTATTTACAGACTTCCCCTTTTTTGTTTTTGTCTGTTCTGAAGCCGACAGCATTCATAGTAAATTTCCATTTATGTACTGTAAATAAAGACAGTGAACATTTGGATCGTCCCAAAGGTTTTAATGTCGACACCGTATCAGAGCTGTGTAGTAGAACATAATAATCTCAAAGATGTACAGATTATCATACATTAAGATTAAGAGGCCTTTGTGCATTGAAAGTTATTATTAATAAATCATCAGCATTTATAAATCTTATTTTCTACATATCTACTTTTGTGTATTTGCTTTAGCTGGTAGCTGGAAGCCTAAACTTTCCATATATTGCAAGGGACTAGGGAATATCATAAGAATATGTAGAGCTGCAACTAATTATTTTCATTGACGATTATTTTCTTGATTAATCGATTAATTTTGTCTATAAAATGTCAAAATTGTGAAAAATGTCTATTGGTGTTTCCCAAAGCTGAAGATAATGTCCTCAAATGTCTTGTTTTGTCCACAACTCAAAGGATATACAGTTTACTGTCACAGAGGAGTAAAGATATACATCACATTTAAGAAGCTGGAATCAAAATAGTTGGTGATTAATTTAATATTTGACAACTAATTGATCAATCTTTGCATTTAGATCCTTGTTGTTGAACTAAATTACTAAATGCTCACTCACTGACTGTACAGTATACTCTGTCTTTGAAGTGTTTTTTTCATTTATAGTGCATTACATGCAAAAAAAAAAAGACAAGTTAAGCAAAGCAAGAGATGAAACACCAGGATTCATCTCCCTCACCCCAGCCTGTCCATGTGTCTTTCTGCAGCTCTGATTTGAATTATTTTGAAAGAGATACAAAGACTGGGGCTTATTTATTTATTATATGCAAGAAGACAGAATTAGAAATAAATAAAATAGCTTCACAAGGTGGCATCGAGGGTAGAGCTGCAACGATTAATTGATCGACTGAAAATTAATTGGCAACTATTTTGATCATCGAATAATCGTTTTAGTCATATTTTCCAAGCAAACATTTTCTGATTTTATGCTTCTTAAAGGGGACATATGCTAATTTTCAGGTTCATACTTGTATGTTGTCTACTAGAACATGTTTACATGTTTTAATGGTAAAAAAAAAACACATTACTTTTCTCATGCTGTCTGTCTGAATATACCTGTATCCACCCTCTGTATGAAACACTCTGTCTTAGCACCTGTCTCTTTAAGCTCCCCCCCTCCCTGCTCTGATTGGTTAGTGTTTTGGGGTCTTCCGCATCTCTCTGTTTCTGCACCGTCATTGCAGCCGGGGAATGACTGTAATGACACTGTAGCAGCACTTTCTACCTATATATAGTATAGTTGTGACATCACAACCTTACAGAAGTCATACATGATAATAAACATTGGGCTCTGGGAAATTACACAGGGCATTTTTCACTATTTCCTGACTTTTTTTTTTTCACAAAACAATTAATCTGGAAAATAAAGTGCAGATTACAGCGCTGTGTGGAGAGATAGTTGTAGCAGTGTAATCTAGTTTAATAATAGTTGTTCACAGCAGAGGTCATGCGAGAGTCGAGCTGTGTGGTTTACAGTTTCATTCTGTAAATGTGAGCAGCAGAGGAGGGAGGAGAGGAGGGCGGGCCCATGGAGAGGAGTACCGGGAGTGACAGTGGATATGCGCTGTGCCTGTGAGCGGGGGCGGCGACACACCTGGGGGAATTACAAGAACAAGCAACCGTGCTGTTTTTTTAATGGAAGCTGTCCCCTACGAAGGCCATGCACTGAGTTTCAGCTGCGGAATAAAGTGACAACATGTACACCACCGAGCGCAGGCGGATGAGCCTGAAGCACGAGCTGAAGAGGAAAGATCCAGTATGGGTGTCAGCTGGAAGTTTGTGGCAGGACTCTTTGGCCATGGAGCTGAGCGCGAGCGGCTCGGGTGGCAAACAAATCGTCTCCCCGCGTAGTCGGACCAGAGCTGTATCCGTGGCATACATAGTGAACGAGGACGCGTCCGTGCCGCAGACTGAGGAGAACTTATCCCTGAAATGTCTGAAGGAAGCCTGCGCGGACGCACACGCTGTTTTCAAAAGTATTTCATATGAGAGAATATCCCTGGGCACTACTGACATCCTGGATAGTTTCTACAATGCAGGCAAGTGCAGGCATGCAGACCGGAGGGTGATTTATACACGCAGGACTACGCAAATTACGCAAACTAACCCGCCCTGTTAACTTTCTCCAACAGATGTAGCAGTGGTTGAGATGAGTGACTCTTTCTGCCAGCAGTCCCTTTTCTATCACCTGGGTGTGAGAGAAAGTTTCAGCATGACCAATAACATCATCCTGTACTGTTACAAGCAAGATAGTGATCTGCAGGCTGTCAAGGTAATTTAAACGCAACACATACTTCTGCTTAATGTGATAGTTCAGCTAGGGCTGCAACCATTGATTTCCCCTGGGCCCCAAAGGTCAGGTAAACTGTAAAATAGTTTGTGATAATTGAAAAAAAAAAAAGTGACAGAATATGCACCACTTAGGTAGGCTAGATGCAGGTCCTGCATTATTAAAGGTCCCATATTGTAAAAAATTACCAAGCAGGTTTAGGTGCTATATAAATACTGTTAAAATATCAAATGCTCAATCCAAGGAAAAATGCACGCAGCCCGTATTCAGAAACTGCCTTTTTAAATGAGCCGCCAGGACGTCTGTGAAGTTGTGATGTCACAACTATACTATATGTAAGTAGAAAGTGCTACTAGAGTGCCGTTACAGTAATTCCCTGGCTACAGTGACGGTGTAGAGATTAGAGAGAGTGCAGATGCAGAAGACCCTAAAATGCTGACCAATCAGAGCAGACCAGGCTTTTTTGGGAGGGGGGCTTCAAGAGACGGGCGCTAAAACAGAGTGTTTCAGACAGAGGGTGAGTATATTTAAACAGACAGTATGAGAAACATTTTTTGAACATTAAAGCACACGCATGTTCTAGTAGAAACCCAAATACAAGTATGGACCCAAAACATAGCACAATATGCCCCCTTTAAAATCCACACATACCCCTGTTTATTATTATGAATTAATGTGATAATTAAACTAGAGCTGCAGTCGTGGATTACAAACTGCCCCGGGGCCCCATAAGCCACTGTGTAATATAGTTTGTGATAATTGGAATAATTAAAATAAATGGCATAATATACACCACTTAACTTCAATGAGAACTGATATAAAGAGGACCTTGAGGCAATCTCGCATTATTGGCTAATGGGACCCCTATCTTGAAGAGGGGCCAAAATGTAGTTTTGGGACATTAATTATTTCACAGCAAACCTCAGACCAAGTTAACCCAGCATAGCAGTACTGGTTCTCTGGGGCTCCTTTCAAAATACCATCACAGTGTTCCACTGTGTGCACTACAGTTAATGGGAGATGATGGAGCCAGTAGGGGCCTCACATTTATGGATTAAACTGCTGATTATTTTCTTGATTATTCAATTAATGGTTTGCTCTGTAAAATGTCAGAAAATATTTTTTTTAAAATGCTTCATCACTATTTCCCAGATGTAAAGGTGACATCTTCACATGATTTGTTTTGGGCGACCAGTGACACACAATGCAAATATAGCCAATTTACAATTATGTAAAACAGAGAACACAGCTGGGAATAATTTCAGCTATAAATAAAATAATGTGCACATAAGAGAGATTTGATGAAGGAAGTATTATGTCTCTCAGTGTATTTATCCAAGTATTTATTTTAACTGAAATAAGCATTAAAAGCAATATTATTTCTTTTTTCTTTTATATTACTATTTGCTATTGTTATTATTTATTTATGTCATTATTGAACTTACTTATCAACATTATTATCACAATTTATTTACCTATTTATTTATTTCTCCTCCTCCTCGCACATTCTTTTGATCACAGATGTTCATATATGAATTTATGACACATTTACACAACACACCGTCATCCATGCAAACAAACACTTACAATACCTCCACTAACAAAAACAACTAAAAACCTGTCCCATATATCAAATCAAATCATAACGTCTGTTTCATACATCTTGCGTTAATGTTTGTATATTTTGTTACACCTTTGTCTAATTTATCACTTGTTTGTATGATGTCGTCCTCCAGGAGCAGTGTGGAAGTTACACGTTCATCCCGTACGTCGTGTCGCCTCAGGGCAAAGTGTTTGTTTGTGATGCAACAATGATGACCGGCATCAAAGAGTTGATGCAGCCTAGTTTCCAGCTGGAGCCGCTGCTGACCCCGCTGGTGGAGAGACTGGTGCATCTGCTGAACAACGTACACATTCAGTCCAGGTCAGGCATCAACTGCAGCGCTTTGCTCACCGTCTCCTGTGCTTTGCCGAAAACATTATCATCTCAGATTACACATGCATTTGCTTACGCTGTTACAGCACATTACTCGTCTAATGTTTTGAAGATTGTGAAAGTGTGGGAATGTTATGACTCCCCATGCTCTTTGTGCTGACAGCGAGTACTTCCGGGAGTCGATCAGGCACGAGATCCGTATGGCCCGGGAGCGTTTCAGCGGCCAGGCCCTGAGTGACGAGTTGAGCCGCATCCAGAAACGGCTGGACAGTGTGGAGCTGCTGACCCCGGATATAGTCATGAACCTGCTGTTGTCCTACAGGGACATTCAGGTGTGTGTTTACATGTGTGTGTGTGTGTGTGAGGAAATGCCTAGATGTGTCATGGACAACAACCAATGGTTATTTTATATTTGTAGTTTATTCATCTTTCTATTATTTTTCAGATTAAGAAATTGATTGGTTGCAGAGCACACATCCCATTTTATCATTGCTTATATTGTTTGCAAATATTGTTAAATTGCAAAAAGATAAAAAATGAACAATAAATAAAGGGATTCAGTTTTAGGGCTGACCTGTATGCATCGACTGTTGCCATGGTAATCGACGTCCAAATCAGTATTCGAATGCCAGTATTTGTTTTTTAGTTAATACATATGCATTACCCCAAAAATCCCAAGTAGCCCATAAAATACGGAATAGTAATTCAACATTATTCATTATGCATCAGAATTAATTATTATCAGTTATTATTCTCAGGCGGATGGCGATGTTTGTTGTGTGTAGGCAAAGAGTTGCATGTGTACGTTAGATGTTACGTTGTAACTGGAACCTAAAAATGTTTGCCATTTTTATTAGATTCATAAAAAACATCTATGGATCAACTAATTGATTAATCGACTAAACTTTCAAGCAAAATATGCACATATTGTGAAATATGAAAATCCCTGTGGTTCATTTTGAAAGTATAACTGTGGGAGCCTGCAGGAGTTATGATGAGCCAAAACCCAGGATCACATTGGATGTCATGTGTTCCATATGGGTGTCGATCGTAATAAAATCTATCACTGAGGTTTAAATCATTATTAACAATAAGTGTTGTAATAATATAAATGATTAAAAGTCATCAGATGCGAGCATGGTAAATAATACATTGTAATTCTGCACCTTCTTTTCACAGGACTACGATGCCATAATCAAACTGGTGGAGACTCTGAGTGAGCTGCCCATGTGTCTGGTAGCAAAACATCAGAATATCAAGTTTAACTACATATTTGCTCTAAACAGGTAGATGTCTGTCTTCATATTTGATTTTATTTTACAACTTAGCACAATTAAACTACTGTAATCTCCTCTTTTCTTTCATCTCAGTGTTTTTTTTTGCCATTGTCAGCCTGTAGCCTTTATTTACCTTGTATGTTGCTCATCACTGCTGATATGATCAAATCTTCCCACAACAGGAGGAATCACCCTGGAGATCGCGCTAAGGCTTTGGAGGCAATTCTGCCTATTGTGGAGTCGGGGGTCAATGTGGCGTCGGACGTCTACTGCCTGTGTGGACGGATCTACAAAGACATGTTTATGAGCTCTGGGTTCACTGATCAGCGCAGCAGAGACCAGGCCTGCTACTGGTACAACCGCTTTGTAATCGTCTTATAAACTGCTAATGAGAGAGGTGGCATCTGTCTTTTAGGCTACAGTTGTTCTAGTATAATCCAGCAGTGCTCTTTTTTATTCTTTGTCAGGTATGGGAAAGCTTTTGAGATGGAGCCGACTCTTCACTCGGGCATCAACAACGTGGTCCTCCTGATGGCTGCTGGACATGAATTTGACACTTCTATTGAGCTGCGCAAAATAGGTGCTTAATGCGATCTTTATCAGAGAATCAATGACCAATACCTTTATGGTCTACAGAGTGTGTCATAAAGTTAATACTACTATGCATTATGCTTTATGTTGTGGGGTTATAAACCTTGGGCTTTGCTATGCTGCAACCCACAATCTGAATTTGTAAGGCCACAATTCTGGTTAGATTGTATATGTTTTTAAGATACAATGCAATATGCAGAAAACCAATCGTTTTAGAGCTAATTTCATGTCGATCAGCTTTGAACTAGTACACAGGAGAATGTATTTCTGCATGCAGTACTTGAGCTGCATTTCACAATGCAATGCATGATATGTTCTTTGGACTGACACAAGTGCAAAATAGTCTTTAGAGTTGTTGCATCCTTATTGGCTTATTTTGTGCCAGTAATGCACATGGCATATATGCACAAAAACAATCTTATATTATTGTGTTGTTTCTGCTCAGCACCCTGGGAGATGAATGAGTTTATAGTTGTGCACAGGGCCATCATCTCTTGATGCATGTATGCACCTATAAGTTCAGAAATATAATAGTGATTTTATTTGTTAAAGAATTGTTTGGCTCTGTGTCATTATGTTGTGTTCAGGTGTGACTCTGAGCACCCTGCTCGGTAGAAAGGGCAGTTTGGAGAAGATGAAGGACTACTGGGATGTCGGCTTCTACCTCGGAGCAAACATCCTCGCTAACGAGCACAGAAAAGTCATTGTGGCCTCTGATAAACTCTACAGACTCAAGGCCCCTATCTGGTGAGGCTTGATTCGTAGTATTCATGCAGATCAAAGTGTTCAATCATCATCCGAATTCAATTTGTAGGACATTTTAGTTTCATTTGATTGGTTTGATTAAAAACAAAAAAGAAACCTCTGTTGATCAGAAAGCATTTCAGTCTTACTTCCAGATTAATTTAATGTGGATTCATGAGTTCAGTGTTTCTTTCAGGTATGTGGCGTCCATTATGGAGACGTACATCCTGTACCGTCAGTTTGCCAAGCCGCCTGAGGTGAGATCTCCTAAACAGGACACCGTGGACTTTTGGATGGAGCTGCTTTTGCAGACCTGTAAACCCACTGACTCCACAGGCCGCTGCCCAGTAAGACAACACTGATAACCTTAACACTAACCCTGACAATAAACAAAAAACCTCTCTGTATAGTTCAACAAGGTTAACGCACGCTGCTGTGATGCTGTTACAATATGGAGGGGTATGGTTAAGTAAGTAATGGAGAAAACTAGACAGTTTTGATGAATTAAATGAAAGTCATGTGGCTTTTATAAAATATTGGTAATAGAATGTGAATTCTCTGCTTTCCAGGTGCTCATTCTGGAGCCCAGTAAACTCCTCCAGCCAGCTATTGTGTGTGTGAGCGAGGAGGATGAAAGTCGCACTGTCCAGTTGAAACATGTCACACCCTTAAAGGTATGTAGACGCCCGCTGCCCCCGAGCCCCTTTCTTATCATGCA
>JAOVVB010088155.1:0-13428 GCA_028570985.1 Heterobranchus longifilis
AGTCGGCTACAGCTGAAAGGTGGATCATCTGTAAGAGAGGGTCCAAAATGTGAAGTTTTACAGTATGTAATGCATACCGGGTACGGGTTGCAATGATAGTAGCAGCAACAGTAGAAGAAGACATCTGGCATCAATTGAATACACTTACAGTTTAATATAAAAGATACCGTCTGTTATCATTACCAATAAACACTGACACATTTCAGAATAAAGGCCCAATAATAGTTCAGTGGTAAGCAAAATTATATTGGCTGTTTTTGTTGTATTTTAATTGCCGTTTTTCGAAGTGATCATGATGGCCTTGGGTGCCACACAGAACCTTTCAGAGGGCCGCATCACAATTTGCCCAGGTCTGCTGTAAAGGATAAGCAGTTACAGATGATGGATGGAATAGTTATCATGCTAACATTTGCTGATTAGCACTAAGCACAAAGTGCAGCCGGGGCTGATGGGAATGTCATTAATCAGGTATTTAGTCAGAAACAAAGTAATGGACAAATTGAAACCTGATGAAGGCGTATCGTGAAAAATCAGGGGATCACCAAAGTTATGACAATTCATCGTTAGAGGGACATGAATGACCCACACTTCAAGACATTTCACTCAAAACCACAAATGTCAACCTCATGGTGGCGCTAGAGGAAATTGTCAGGGGATCACCAAAGTCAATATGATCCATCCTCTGGGGACCATGAATGTTTTTTACAAAGTTTCATGGCAATCTATCAATAGTTGTTGAGCTAAAAACAAAGTACATTTCAATATACTGTCTGATTGCAAATTATTCTAATAATATCTGCCAATGTGGTAGATATTTTTAAAATATAATGAATGATTCAAAACGATACATGAATAGTTTAAAAGGCCCTCAATTCTTCTGTGATAGGTGTGTTGCGCGTGGGCGCCCCCACAGCCCCGGAGGTCACCCTGCGTCTCAACCTGACGGTGAAAGCCAGCAGCTGCGTGGAGCCCGGCAGCAGCTTCAGTGACCCCCAGTGCTCCGGGAAAGGCAAATGTATCACACAGCCCTCTGAGGTGAGAAATAACGGATGTTTCATCATGGCACCAGGAGAAAAATCCTGCGGTATTATTATATACTTTAATAGGAATATATCGTATAGAAGCCACGAGTCCTCAAATAGAAATTTGGTAATGAGGCAACAGATCTAAATTGAAACTGAAGCATCCAGATACTTGCAGTGATTAAAATGCAGCATCTTTATTCAGTAATGTGTCTTTTGCACTCACTTCACACCACAGTAACACAACAATAGTGCGACTGCAAGATAAGCAAAAACAAAGTTTTCACATTATTATAACCCGCCATTAGCACTGCAGCTGCAGCGCTGCGTCCAGTGATGCAAACGCCCTTTGATCATTATTCACAAACGTATAGCAGAAAAAAAAACTTCTCCCTGAGTTTCACTGAGCAGAGAACAGCACAAACAAAGAACAAAAGACACAACAGTACAGAAATCAATGCAATGCTGTGCAACACTGCAACATGATACATTTTTAATTGTGAGGATTTACAGTTTCAATTGTTATCTGAAAAAAAAAATGCATGTGGATCTCGGGTCTGGGATAGCAGCACCCTTTGAAGACAGAGGAAGAAAAAAAAACAAGCTGCAGCAGAAAGAACCACCTGAGACCTGTTAGTCCCCTCTGCATCCAAACACTGAGCTAAAAGAGATGTGTTCTCACTGGACGTGTTAAAACATTAACAAAAGGGCAGTAACGGAAGTGTTGCATGGTTTTCTCTCAGTTTCTCATTATCTCTCGCCTCGCTGTTTGAGAAAATCAGACAGTCACTGCTGCTTGTTATTGCATTGTTATGCTACTGAATTATTTTACAATCTGCAATCTCATTATTTCTGTTTCACAAGTTTTTCTTCCTTCCATCGCTTTCTCCTGTCGTGTCACCTTCAAGGCTCATTGATTTGACACGTGTGTGCGCGCGTGTGGGTGTGCGTGTGTTTTGCAGAGCACTTTCTTCTGCGAGTGTGAGGACGGCTACACTGGAATCTTTTGTGAGGAATTCGATGCCTGCCACCGCCGACCTTGTCGCAACAACGGCACCTGCACCGACGTTAGACAGGGGGGTGAAGGACGCAACTTCACGTGCACCTGCCCACCAGGTGTGTGTGTGTGTGTGTGTGTGTGTGTGTGCGTGCGTGCGTGCGTGCGTGTCGATTATGGCAAAAATTATAAAATTATTTTGGTCAATATTGAGATCACGACTATTTAACATGATTACTCATTGACTTTGGAAACATCATGCATTTATTAACTTTTTTATTTTTTTATTTTTAACAGTCAATTTTCTTGAACTTGAACTTAATTATAATTCAACTGAAATACAAAATAGATAGATAAATAAATAAATAAATAAAATAACAACAAATGTATAAACATTTATATATTATATTTAAATAAATAATATGAAAATAAAAATATATAGATCAAAATAAATAAGATAAACTATGTTGTAACATTCCACAACCTGAAAAGTACTAAACACATATTCAGTATATAAAAATAATAAATAAAACTAAATTAGACCAAAATAAAATAGATCAAATATGTTGTAGTGCTCTGCCACAACCTACTGAAAACTCCTAAACATATATTCAACATTTTGGTAAACTATATTCAACTTATGCCAAAATGTCAGTAACTCGAGCATCATTGTGACACAGAATGCGACCTAGTAATCGTTTTGTCTCGATTAGCTTTTCATTATCAAAGCCAAAAATGTAATTGAAAATAAAATGCGATGAATCGGCCAGTAGTGTGTCCATGTGTAAATGATGCTGGATGTGTTTATACACAGACACAGCTTTATGTGTATGCAGCTTCATTAAGAGTCTGACTGTGTGGTCCTGGTGGTGTGATTCGAGCTCTGCAGATGTAAAAACTGAAACCCTCTCTCTTTGTTTTAGAAAATCTCTGAATAAGACCAGAGATCACATTGAACCTTTGACCTTGTCAGATTTATTTTAGAACAGGGACTTGAAGCGAGGGCCTCTGGTTGGAAGATAAATGTCGGAGGTGACCACTGATTGCCCGTCATTAGAGAAGTGTGCTAACAAGCCCTGTGTGAGGAAAACAAAGATACAGACTGACAGTAGTCAGCCAATTAGGTGGCATATTTCTTTATTGGGATCCCCATTAGCTGCTACTCTTCCTGGAGTTCACAAAAAAAACTCATTCATAACTCAAACATTTTAAATGAAAGTAAAAAAATAACAAAAACAAAAATTCCAACTTTTGGATTCTTGTCACTACGTACCTGTGTAATGGCAGTTGGCTGTCTGCAGCTTAAACAGATCACTTTTAGCTGAATTTTACCAACATGTAGTGAAATAAATCACATTTTCTGATTATAAACGGTGTGTTTCTCAGGTTATGAAGGGGAGCGCTGCCAGCTGCTGGTTGACCACTGCCTCTCTCAGCCCTGCAAGAATGGAGCCACTTGCTTCAGCAGCCTGGCCGGGCCCCGCTGCTACTGTCCCGAAGGTACAGGCACGATTTATTGATATTTTATAGTTGCACTCTATATATTTGAACTCTTTCCTACTTTGCAACTGCTGCACACAATTTGCCTTGGGATGAATACAGTCTTTTCTTTTCTTTTCTTTTCTTTTCTTTTCTTTTCTTTTCTTTTCTTTTCTTTTCTTTTCTTTTTTATCTTATCTTATCAATCACTGCATGTGCTGGTCTCTCTCTCACATCCTCGCTGGGAGGAGCCAGGATGTGAGGGAAGCAGGGAGACACGTTAGCACCCCATGAATGTCTGCACAAACTTTGACTGCTATCTAATCACAATCCCAAAGAGGCATTGCTTCTCTCTATTGAAGCTGAGGCTCACGCCGTTTCCATGGGGATGCGGAGCGCTGCGCACACACACAGACGGGAGATGGCTCTTTTTAAAACCCTTTCATTCTTAAAGTACCGGTACTTATAAAATGGAGTATTGTACCGTTTTTACCGGCAGGGTGCCAGAAATAAATGTTTTGTCTGTGTTTATAACAGTGGTTGTGTTAACTGAATGTTTTCTGTCATTGACCTTCTTTTTTTTTAACAATGACGGAAAAATCTGAAGGCTGTCTGTCATTTTTGACGGATTAACTGAAAGTGATCTACCGCAACTTTAAGTAATTCAAGCCTGTTTGTAACTGGAAGGCTACCGACAAGTTTGTTTCATTATTACTGTTAAATGAAAGCCTTTTAATTAAACCAACAGGTGTTGCAGCGCTGTGCTTTTCTGTCCTTCTCTCCTCTCACACGTAGAGTGCATAAAGTTAATGGTCGGTGTCTCTATTAATCTTTTCTCTCCTTTTCCCTTATCAATGCATCATATATAAGCTTGTTCTGTAGGCTATATTAATTATTTAAAAATTAAACTGAATGAAAATGAAATGCTATTAAATGTCTTATTATCAGACGGTTAAAAATAGATTATGACAGATTCTTTTCGACCGTGTGTGTCAAAATGACGGACAACGAGAAAGTCTTCTTTCTGTTTTTTAATAGAAATGAATACACAGTATTATAATTTAACATTCTCAGTCATTTGTTTTGAAACAAGAAAATAACTTGACATTTTAGAAGGAAATTAGATATATTATATTCACGACACAAACATCTCTCTCAAAATCCCCCCCGACAGCTTGTGTGTGAATCCTGCAGTAGTGTGTGTATTTTTCAGCTGTCTGATTCCAGTTATTATACACTCGGTGTGTCTGCTGCGTGTTTAACAATATCTGTGCCACTGAGATGCTTAATTTAAACCTTCCTCCTCTATTCTAATTAGTCTTCATAGCCTCAGCGACCTGCATCAGCCTCTCCAGGGAAATCTGTGGCCGCAAAAAACTTCTGCCGAAACAGCATTTCTCAACAAGAGCGCACTAGTTTGAGATTAACGTACCCCCTTGTACTGGCAACAGTGTGTATACAGAGTGTGTATTCACACAAAGACACACAAGATACAGGGAAAACATTAGGTAACAATGGACCTCGCCACATAAATAAAGAAAGAAACAGCAGATGGATGGAAAAGCTGGCATGAAGGCTGTTTCATTGTTCCCAGCAGTCAGTTCATTCTCACTCACACTGCAACACCTGAATGAACTGTTAATCTGCAGCTGCCAAAAAAAAACAAAAAAAACAAGCCCTCCAATGAGGAAAGGAATTCATAATCCACCACTTTGTGTAGTTACTTTCATAAAATGAGAGAAACGGCGGTGAGAACCAAGCCAGCACCTCTTAATTAGTGTGAGGAGATTAAAAATGTCATGAGCTTATTAGATAATTCTGTGTCTGAGGGAAGTCTTTTGAACAAATTACCTCTCTGTGTTTATTTACATGTACCAGAAGGGTAAATCTATAACACTGCATTAGACCGTTTTTTTCAGTTTAATTATTTGTTGATTAGCTTTTTTTTGTTTTTTAAAAAGTGACTAATAGAACATTTAAGAAAACATGTCGAACTTGGCAGTATCATAAACCATGTAACCATTAACCTTTTTAACAGAAGACATTTTGAAAAGGTCATAGTGAGAAAAACACTCGTATAAATAATAAAAATGATGGCCTGGATGCTGGCTCACTGTCGCACTGTCATGGCTGACTGGGACACATGAAAAGAACGGAGACATCGTTCATGTTGTTATTAGCTTTTCCTACTATGACATGTCTGCTGTGAAATAATTCAACATAACAAAACATGAGATAATCCACATTTCTTGTCATAAATACTGAAAATGCGACTAAGAGTCAATAAAATTAGTGCTGAGAAAGTGATTCATTTCCTGTTGCAGCAGCAAAATCAGTTTGAACTATTTAGGTAGTTTGTTTCTAATAAACACAGAAAATCATTTGCCTCAAGGGGCTTTACAATCTGTACAGAATACGACACCCTCTGTCCTTTGACCCTCGCTTCGGAAAAATTCCCCCCCCTCAAAAAAAAACTTTTAACAGTGAAAAAACTGGAAGAAACCAACTGAGGAGGGATCCCTCTCCCTGGACGGACAGACATGCAATAGATAAAATAATAATAATAAGGAATAAAGAATATAACTAACCAGAAATAAAGGAAGAGCTCCACTTATACAAATTCAAAATGGGAAATCCATAGAAAAGGATGTCTCAGTGTAGGACACACTGTTTAACAAATGGTCAATCAATAATTTAATGAGAATGCTGAACACTCACACTCCTGCAGGAAACACACACACACACACACAGAAAAATTCCCGTTTTCATAAATGGCACGCTGTGCATCGTGGGGACAGTTTAGTGTTATTGTTGCTAAATGACACCACCGGATCATCTGTCTGCTCATGGTTCAGGTTGCCGTAGGATTCCAAGGAATTAATGTATTTTAATGTAACAAAAACAAGTTTGTGTGTGTGTGTTTGAGAGATGTGCGTCCATATACTGATGAACACATCAGAGGAGAATGATTTAAATGTCTGTTTACATAGAATACACAGCCTCCAGGCAAATAATCAAAAGTAGAAGATGTGTTTTTCATCCAGAATGATGAGGTTTTTTTTTAACATGGATGCTGTAACAGATGCTTTACAATAATGTAAAGTTTCCTAGTATAAGAGAACATTTCATCTTGTATCAAAAGAGGATTTCATCAACACTCCAAGTCCATGGATGCTTTGTGTTTATGCAAAACAGGGAGAGATGACAAAGAGAAAACAAAGTTTGTTGTTCTTCCTGAATCCTGAACTCCTGCGTGGTCCCTCGGGACCAAGTCCTTGTCTTTGTTTGGAGCAGGCATTCCTTTTCAGTCTATTTGCTTGTGTTTCTCAAGGACAGAAAAGAGTAGGATGTTTTACAGTAAATAACTTCATTTGTACTGCACAGTGTCCTCCACAGGTACAGAAATGTGAGCACATCAAACAAATGAACATGCACAGCGGGCAGATACACATCTACCCTCCCACCACTGTAAATCACATCCAGGTTTTCTTGCAGTGTTCCTGCACAGGCAGAAGCAATAAATAAAATGATGCATGGCACGACAACTGTAGCAGATGTCGTCAGAGAAGCATCAACTCTGTGATCACGAGGCCAACTATGAGAGCAAAAGCTGCATTTCTTTTATTTGCTACATCACAAGGGAGGCAGGGATGTTTAAATAGATTCACCCTGCAGGGATAGAAGGTAATATTTTCACCCCTGTTTGTTTCCCTGTCAGCAGCAACAGACCAAATTATGTTCATTTTCAGGTTCATACTGCTAGAACATGTTTACATGCTTTAATGTTCAAAAAGGTCTTTATTTTTCTCATACTGTCTGTCTGAATAAACCTGTATTCACCCTCTGTCTGAAACGCTCCATTTTAGCACCTGTCTCTTTAAGCCCCCCTCCTGAAAAAGCCCAGTGTGCTCTGATTGGTTAGTGTTTACGGATCTTCCGCATCTGCACTCTCATCATCTCTGCACCATCATTGCAGCTGGGGAATGACTGTAATGGTGCTATAGCAGCACTTTCTACCTATACTTAGTATAGTTGTGACACCACAAACTTACAGAAGTCCTGAAGGCTCATTTAAAGGCACAGTTTCTGAGTGTGCATTTGTGTGGTTTGATACAGTATTTATATAGCACCTAGACCTACTTTAGAGTAAAAAAAAGACATGGAAATCTCACTTTTTACAATATGGTACCTGCAGGTCAATGCTTTTGCTATTCTGACTGACCTGTTGGCATTGAGGTTGAGTTTCTCCTCTGTGTCTTTTAGGAGCTGCTCAAAGTCCAGTTCGCTGGAAACCCCTGGAACCAGCAGCTCCACAAAGGTATGGTCTTCGGGAAAATCCCCTGGCCACTCCATACTGCTTTGCACGGAAAAGGAACTGGAGAGAGAAAGAGAAAGGCAACCGTACTGTATAACTTTAGAAGCACTCCACATGACATGTACCAGGTCATAAAGCAAAATAATGAGAAAGACAGCACCGGTGTCATGATTAAATCAACAATTTAGACAGACATCAAATAACAGAGATCTGGAGTGTTGTATTATCACAGCTGTCTGTCAAGAAACTGAACATACACGCACACACATTCTGTACACACACACACCCACAGTCATGTGGACTATAATAATTTGAAATTTCCTCAAACAGGAGTCTTATTAGGAGGCACAAATCAATTGCACCCGAAACACCTGAAACAAAAGGAAGCTTATCATCAACAAAAACACTTTCTTCCAGTTCCCCTCCTATTTCCTCAGACAATCATTTGCAGTAGAAGGACCCCTGATCAAAATGCATTGCCTCAGCCTCTAACCATTTCCACCTACTGACACTACAGTGAGTTAACAAAGCAAAAAAAAAAAAAATAGACCAAATAAATAAACAATGAGGTGAGATGCTCTTCATTCGAGGCTTTAAATAAACAACTCATCTCCTTACGTCTCTGCCACAACTGAGGGCCGCCCCCCCTACCCTGTGGTGCTTAACGCTCATGCTAACAGCCAATCCCACGCCAGTGCCGCGTTGCTGGGTCTCATATCAACATTGTCATCAACGCGAGTCAAGTGGAAGGTAATGGAGAGTGTCTGTGTCAATTTGGCTTTCTCACACTCCGCCTCTCGCCCCTTCCTCGTCATCTGCTCTGATTTTAATAATCCCTGTCAAACTCCAAACCGCTCCCCGCACTCCTCTCCGCTTCTTCGCTGCTGCATACAGTCTGTGCCACTCTCCCTGACAGGGCAGACAGGAAGCTCAACATTCATTTAGCCTGCACAAAGGGAGGCCTGTCCAGCTGGACAAATATTATTTTCCTCCACTGACAGCCTCACCAGTTAAGCTTGTCCTTTATTATTTCTCCCTCTTCTTCTTCTCTCTTACTGTTTCCCCTCATCATCGCGCTCCCTCTGCGCCACTGTCTGAGAAGGGGTCTATACGCAGCCATTGCTGAAAGGGAATACAATTTTAAATCCATGGATTAGGAACTCAACATTGTAATTATTTGGGCTGAGCCAGACAGTGTGTGTGTATGTGAGTGTGTGTGTGCATGTGTGTGTGCATGCAGTTTTGAATCTGTGTGTGTGTGCTGTCTACATGTAAGACAGACAGACAGACAGATGGACAGAAGGTCTGAATGTGTACACGGTCTGCGTGTCTGCTGGGTGTGTCTACCTCCTGGTCTGCCAACATATCATCTGATACCTTGAGCATGAGTGTGTACATGTAGCCTAAGTGAGTGTGTGTCAGGATCCTCCAAGCAGCACACAGGGCCTCATTAGTACTATACTTTAAATCATCCAGTCTCCATTGTCTTGTCATTAGCTCTTTACAAAGCAGATGTTGGAGGAGCCCCTGTGTGTTTCACAGTGTTGCAACAGGGACAACTGGGCCAGGCGCTGAGACGCTGCCTGCCTGAGACATCCACTCCACAGCTATTAGAACAGAGGAAGAAACACAGTCACACACACACACTCACTCACACACACACACACACACATCACTGTCCTATCTCTCTTGCTGCTGCCTGTCTACCCCAGCTAGGCTAACACACAGGCCCATTTACAGTAATGAGTTTGTCCTGAAATATTTAGCAGCACGTCCCCCAGGCCGTCGCTTTAAAGCCACTTAAAGCATGTCAAGTTAAAGTCAACATTATTTTAAGGGGTACCTAACAGTCTGCTGTAAAGGAAACATAATAAATTAAATAGGTGCATATTCTAAGATCACAATACTGCTGAGAACTATCTCATGCATGCCCAGGGGGGAGCATGGCTTCACAGTTACTGTGCAACCATGTGGTCCTGCTACTGTACTGCCTTTGACTGATTTTCTTCTTTACAATAAGTCCTGTCTGCTTAGTGATGGGCTTTAGTCTCATCAGATTTGATATAATGTTAGTTCCATTCAATTTAGAAGGCGCTAATCTTGTTCAAATATATTGGTCACTTTTTTTCCTGTACTATAGGGAAATATGTGCGTGTAATATCTTCTTAAAATATGTTGTGTAATAAGACTGTTTAGAAATTGCTGTGCAACAACTTGGCATCATCATAACAAATGCCCATGTGATTAGCCTACACTGAGGAAATGAATAATACATGACTTAATCCTGATATTACTTGTCTTTGCTGCTTTGTGGAAGAATCATCATCATTCAACAGTATTAAAGTACCCTGAGCAATGAGTCAATTACAACTATTGAAAAACAAGACAATATTGTCACACTGGAGCGGCTCATATTGTGGAGCTTATTGCATCCCAAGTGTCATGATTTCAGTAAACCTAAATACTCCTATCCTAAACATGCAGGTTTTATTGGTTGATAACTGCACAGGTGACAAAGAATATGTCAAATAAATATATCAGTACATCATAAACTGCAATGATAGTGCTCAACAGGGATGCAACTAACAATTATTTGTATTATCAATAAATCTCCTAGGAGGAGGGCTGCCCTATTAGTCGATTAGTCGACTAATAGGCCGTTTTGGTCTTAGTTGACTATGATTTCTCGATTAGCCTTGTCCTTTTTTATGCTTTTTTCATCCTGGATGACTTATTTCCAAGAAACATATGAGTAAACACTGGTAAACACAAGATTTAAAGTGGTGCTTTTGCATGATTCTTTGTGGAGAAACTCAGTTTTACAGATTTGTCAATTAAATCAACTAATCAATTAGTCAACAAAATCGTATCAGTGTTAGTCGACTAAGAATTAATTTAATCGAGGACATCCCTAGTTATCAACATTTTAGTCTGTAGAATGTCAGGTCGCCTCGAGAAAAACACCCAATGTCAGACCCTTGAGTAAAATCATCTAACTTCTTGTTTTGTCCAACCAACAGTCTAAACCCCAAAGGTGTTCAATTTACATTAATACAGAATAAAACAGAAAACAGAAAATCATCATATTTATGACTTTTACTATTAATCAAAAAATGATTAATTGACCATCAAAATATTTGTTGATTAAGTTTGTCAACCAGCAAATAAATGACCAACTAATGATTTCAGCAATAGGGCTTAATAGGGCATTATATTCTCAGTTGGTAACTTTTTATTTGAATCTTATAACAGTATGTTCTAGTATCTTCTGATAATAGCCACATAAGTTGACAGACGAAGCAACACATCACTGAGTGATTCAAGCTCTTAACTTTTACTTTCCATGGTGGTGTGTGGCTATAGGGCTGTGCTCAAAAAATCGATATGGCACTATATCTGTCACGGTGTGAGCAGCAGAGAAGGTGGACTCAAAAGCAGAGACAGGCAGGCAAGTTGACAAAAACCAATACCACTGACATGAACACACACTCTGACATGAACAAGGATCTAAGACTAAACTGAAAACCAAGGCAAAAATACAAACAGGTGTAATCAGGGAATTAAGTGCAGCTGCAGAGGGAAGCACAGGTGAGGGGAATGAAGTGACAGAAAACCAGGCAGGGAGCTGATTGGCTGAGGAAACACTGGGAGCGAGGCAGGGCTAACAAGGGACAGGTGAAATTAATCAGGGCGGGGCAGACAATCACAAAGGCGGGAAAAATAACAAAGACAGAAAGTAAGGCAAGACATGACAGGTGAGGACTGAACCTTCAAAAAAAACAGGAAACAGACAAATTAATGAACAAATGCAATAAGGAAAAACAAACACAGAAAACCAAAACCTCTGGATCTTAATATATAAAACCTTCTAAACTAAAATGTCAGGGGGCACAGAGCCAGGCTGTGACATACAGTTACTTATATTTTGTATTTTAAATATGTAATCCCATTAGTATTGGATTCCGTTACTCCCCAACCCTGGTCATACTAAGGAAATCTGAAATTCTGCAGAGCAGCCTGACTCACACGGGGCTTGAAAAACAACTTGTGCAAATTAATTCAGATCAGTTACGGAGTTCCAAGAAAAATTTTGAAATGTCTGTGACGGAAAGTGTATGCACAACTGACACCCATCACTTCCTTCCTTTAAGACCAGAGAGGAGCTGAAAATGTGGCCTGCAGTACTCATGTCTACCACTTGGTGGAAATGGAAGCCAAGTTAACAAATTACAACTTTGTTCAGTTTGCCATAACTGCAGCTGACACCTCATATCCTAGAGTGGTTGTTAAGCATGTTGTCATTTTGCCATACAAAATGAGTGTCATTCAGTATAATTCAAATTCTGATTAAAAAAAAAACATACCAAAGACTTTGTCTTCATATGCAGCATGTCAGAAAATGCCAAACATTTTAAAATCCAGATATTTGGATTTACTTCCTCTATATAACTTGTATATTTTGTGATCAATCTTTAGACATGGTGCCATACAGTATGCATGCATGCTATATATATATATATATACATATATATTAAGCATTAGTGCTTATTTTTGTCTTACTTTTTTGACATTTAAAATTGTCTGAGAATGAATGAAGCGTCTAAAAGGTAGAGTTTGTGTCTGCCTCTCTGGGCCACACTTATGACAGTGCTGATGGCCACTTTGAAAATCAGCTATACTGTTCAAATGGTTATTCTCCTCTCATTGGGAAAAAAATAAAATGTGTGAGCAGTTCTCCAAAGCTTATCTTTCGCACCACCTATACTTGAAATTTGTGTGTGTGAGATAAGACTGAAAATAACCACAATTCTGTTTAACACAACAGCCACAACCTCCTCACCTCATGGAAACACTGCCCACACCACCCCCCCTTCTCATGCATGGGCCCTTGAGTTAATGTGACTGTCGTGTAATGAGCAGTTTTTTTAATCACATTGAGAAGTTGTTTTTCAACTAAAGTGGAAGCTTCTTGAATGTTTGTGACGTGCTTCCTGTGACGAGTATCATCTGTAAACCACAGAATGACTTATGTGTAAAAAGTGTTACAGGAAAACATAAACACGTTATTGTGCAAAGACTAAAATAACTTAAAGCAACACTGGGAAACTGGTATTCCCAGTGGTCCTCGAAATCCTTGAAAGTTTGGGAATTTGAGGAAAGAAATCAAGGCCTTGAAAGTTTTTGAAAATAGACATGAATAGACGCTTACGTTTTTTTCTCGCCATTGTCATGTTGTCAACGCTTGCTCTTCATTGAGTGTGTTCTAGACCTGCTCTATATGAAAAGTGTCCTGAGATCATTTTTGTTATGCGACACTATAAATAAAATAGAATTGTATGCTAGTTATGAAAGTATGTGTCATAATGACCTTAGTTTTGTTATCCAGAGGCCTCTCTGTACTTATTCACTGTCTGTATGCAGCTATGTGGCTCGAGGTTAAGATAAGAGGATCCTGTCCTGTCTCTGGCAGTCTGTTATTGTGACTACATGTATGACGTGGGACATACTGTAGAAAGAAGGTGTTTGATTATACTTCAAGCTTTTGGTATGAACTGTCTATGCAACATTCACCAAACTCTTCTCTGAATTCAGATGTGTTGTATTAAATATTCATG
>JAOVVB010088165.1:0-13427 GCA_028570985.1 Heterobranchus longifilis
GGGGCCGGGGATCGAACCGCTGACCTTCCGGTTAGTGGACGACCGCTCTACCAACTGAGCTACAGCCGCCCCAAGCCAAGTTAGTTAATCGTTTGCTCCGCCATAGCCTTAATATGTCGCTACTGTTGTGGCTGTAAAACAATGGATACATTAATTTGAGGGTCACAACCCTCACAAAATGATTTGTTTCAATCTCAGAATTTGATCAATTCAGTTTGATAACATTTGGAAAGTCTAGGAGCGCTACACAAATTATGTGAAATTAATTATTTTACCCCCATTCAAGTTAGCATAAACCAGAAGTTATCCGGCTCGGCCGGCAGAAAAGTCGTCTATAGATGGTAACTCTAGATTTTAAAAAACTCGCAAAATCTCACGCAAGACTCATTTCCTGACGATCTATACTAACCATACAATTTGAGGTTAATGCCTCACCTTACCCATCTCGTGAGACTTTCACAGATCTGAGGTTACCATCTGGACACGACCCAGAAGTCTATTCTTCTTTCTCTTTGTTATTTTTTCTGGCGGACTACAAACTGAAAGGTAGCTCTTTGGAGTTTGATATCAAAATGTCAGAGTTGGTCTAAATTATACTGAACCAAATTTACAGAAGCACAAATATTATATATATATATATTTTTTAGACTAAGAGTGTTAGAGAATGTTAGTTTGGCAGGTATTCAATTCTGACATGATGATGGCTCTAGAAGGAAAAGACAGAGCATCACTAAAGTAATTAGAATTCATCCCGAGTGTAATAAATTTCATGGCAAACCACCCAATAGTTTAAGTTTGGTGTGTACATGTGGACCAGTAGTGTTTGTATGCATACATGCAGGTCAATCATGAGTCAATGTTCTTTAACCTTTATACAGATAGTCTCATTTTCATGAGAGACCTGGTCAAGACTGAACAGCAGTATGCCAAAATTATAGACAGGACCTTCATATAAAGACAGGACAGAAGTCATAAAAGTGCAAAAGAGCAGACCCCCACATACACTCTCTGCAGATTTCAGTACAGTACAGTATTAAAATCCCCTGGGGGAATCTTGCTGGACAGCTTCAGTTCCTGCTTGTTCCAGGTCGAGCGGGCAGAGTCGGAGACGGCCCTTTTTTTTTCCAAATTCTGTACGGACTGAGGCGATGGAGAGAGTGATGAATCCCTGGGAGCGGCAGCTATGGCAGCACTGTTTACGTGACATGCAAGTGGATAAATAAGTGGGCAGCAGACCAAGTTATACCAGTGCAAAGTTCTGCACATGGATAATGATGGCCAGTTGTCTAAAGAATACAGAGTACGAGTGTGTGTGAGGAGTTTACAACCGGTTTTTGAATCCCAGAGCTCCGTGATCGTCCAACAGATAAAGAGAGTGAGCTGAAGCGTTCACGTACATAACATCCAGAAGAGACAAGAAAGTGGCAGCAACAAGTTGTTTCCTGGCATTAAATTTGCTCCTAAATTTAAAAAAAAAGAATCCCTTCTTTAGACGATGATCAGTATGAAATTTGAAAGAAAGGCTTTCATCATTTGTAATGCCAAAGTATTTGTAGGTCAGAGGGTGTCCAGACTTGTTTGAATGAGGGCCAAGTTAGATAATGTAAAAAATACCTGCTTCTCACATCATATGGGTTATTAAAAGTAAATAAATCACATACAAGGATTTTATTTTCAGTGCCATATTAGTCCTTCAATCAGTTCACACACAGCAAGCCTTTCCTGCACATTTTCAAAAGGCTCTGAAATTCAATTATGAAATATCAATATGAAATGTGAAATTATCAACGATGATCAATTTAAAATAGAATAGCATGGTATCCTACGAACTTGTTTGATTAACCAATATTGTGTGGAGGGCCACATTGAAAGACAAGCAGCGAGGCGTTTAAAATTGGTCCGGGGGCCAAGGTTTTGGACATGCCTGTTGTAGGTAATCTCAATCTCAATAGGGGGAAGCTTGTGAGGGCAGGATGCAGTGTAGAACAGCTGGCACCTTCTTTTTTTGTTAGAAAAGAACATGGCCTTGGTTTTGTCTGCATTTAACACTAGTCTGAGGTGGAACAGGTGAGACTGAATACTGTCAGATCAGGAATATACAGCCGTGATGATACTCAACACATCACAACCTTGAGTGTGATATTGCTTTTGTACAACAGTTCTACAAGCACCATTTATTAGTTAACAGTATTTAGCGACAGCAGATCATGATTTGCTTATTTAATAATTTATTTGGCTCCATCAACACAAATGCTTCTGCAACTGGACTGATGCTGTCGGAGCTCGGAGCTGGGAATGACGTCACACCTGAGTTAACGGCGTTCCAGTAAACAAGTCGGAAATCCGTTATTTACTAGCTCTAGCCAGGTTAGCTGTTGTTAGCAGTACCAGTTAATAACAACATATTCTGCTTTTTTTTTTCGCGTACAAACACCGTAGCAACATGTGCACAGATTAATGTTTGAAATTAGACAGCATTGTGTGTACAACTGATTTAATGAGACACAAATAAGACACAAGTGCTAATAAACAGTATATTACTACTGCTGTTGATGCACAGAGCAGCCATGTTGGATTGTGAGGTCAGGGTTGGTGAGGATCGTCTGAAATTCTGACTTCGGGGGTCGTTCCAGTTGAAATTTCCAGCTGGGAACTCGGAAATTCTGACTTAGGCTCCAAAATTTGCCAGCTACTCAATAGATTACCATTGTTCTTTTGGCTGGTGAGTGGTGCTAATTTCCAACCCTGGCTGATGTCATATTGAGACTGCAGTAACGGGGGCTCGTTAACACAGTCATATGATCACACCAGGAGGTTTGCTCTGAAGTATCCAGGCTTCTTTCCTTCCCTTTGTCCTCTTCTGACGATTTCATAATTGAACTCATAATGCTGGATGACAACTGCAAACTACAGACTGAAACTTGTAAAGTGGAGTGTCTAGTTAAAAGTCCCAGCGGTGGAATGCCTCTTGTCCAATCAAATTGCTTGATCGAAACTAACTGTTGTGTGATATACAATAGTATCATTAGTGTAAGGATGTACAGATGCATTTGATTTGCATGTAATAGTTTCTCAAAAGGAGTCATATGAGATGTTTTCCATGTGACAAAGACAGTGAAACATTAGGGCTTAATACGTATTCTACCTGTGAGCTGTAAAGCGCTGACAGTAAGATGGGTGGTGGACTTGTGCGGAGCTATAGGGTCCACTGAAGCTCAGTGGTTTTTGGCTGATGGAGTCAGTGGAGCAAAGAGGCACCCGGCCGTCAGTCTGACACCACACATCAAAGTCTGTATGAATAATTGCCTAATGTGGCAGAACCACACTACTGACAAACACGCTGTCTTCCAGACAAGATCAGTGTTTTCTGCCTTTTTGCCATCATCACCGACCAAAGAAATTGTCAAAACAGTGCTTTCCCTGCACCATTTAAGAGTTGTTTTTCTCTGCGAATAATGCTGACGTGGTTATTATTTTACTCATAGTCAAAGGCCAAGTGTATTGAAAAACCCTTCAGTGAAATAAACCTGTTGAATATTTCATTAGGTAACAGACATTTATTTCAACTTGAGATCCTCTTGCTTCCATTAAATTCAGTACTTTGCATATTGCAATGGGGTAGATCGGGTAGTCTTAACAGTATTCTCATCATTGTGAATATTGTGCATTACAGGATTTTGCTGTTCTTTGGTGTTTCGTGTGTTGTTTTATTGCTCTAAGAGTAGGCTGCTAAGCCCCGAGGTGTCTTAAAGCTTGTAATTACAAGATTTTGAGATTGGTTAAAAAGAAAAGTATTCGTCATAGAAACTTGCTTTAGTCTTGTCTCTATTTTTTGGCTGGACCGCAGCAAAGCTGGGGGACCAGCCCTATATATGGGAAAGTCTGTCGCTGACTCGCTCAATATCGATAATGCAACAATATCAATAGCATCACAAATATTAAGCTTGTCTGAACATTTATGAGTTATGCAGTGTTGTCATCAGAAATGATTATTAGAAAAGTAAACAGACTCTCTTTTCTGCATAAGGAAACCAAATCTTTATGACTGTTTCAGACACTGTGAAAATTACATTTTTAAACTTTTTTAAACTCATTTTCGGTTCTTATTTATAAAAGAGACTAAAAAATATGAGGGGAACAATAATATAATATTATTTATTCAATAACAACACAACATCAACAATACAACACACAGAGGGAGTGTGACTTAATTCTTTGCTCAAGACACCATTGCTCCACTAGATCTGCAAGTATTTATTTACTGCTATATTTATGTTCTGAATGTCATATGCCCCACCTTTAATTCCAAATAAAAGCCTATTTTGTTGAAGAGACACAGCAACTTGCAGGCACACACACACACACACACACACACACACATCATGCCACCACCTTGATCTCCAACACTGCCAGCTCTCTACAGAAAGTCTGTCACCGTTGTGAATAATTTATTCTTCTCTACTGTATCGCAGATCCAAATAGCTGTCTGTTGTTTGATTAACCCGCTGATCTGATGGACTGAAGAGGAGTTCTCTGTCTGCTGTCTGTAAACACAGGCCTAAGGTCGCTGCTTTGCACAGGATGGGAGTCTCAGCTTGCACATTCTGCCCACTCAGTGCCAGAAAGAACTCAAGAGGGCAGCCGGGCACGAAGCCATAACCAAGCTTTTGTAGATTTTTGTGTCACAAATACAACAGACCTACTTATTGGTGGTGTGAATTCAGAAAAGTTGTTTAATCTGCAGAGTAAAGTGAAGAGTTGGAACAGGTACTTGTCATGGTGGTTTTTAAAACTCAGAATTTCAATCATTCAGAAGTATGTGTGATGATTGATTGGCAAACAAATATGCAGACCCTTGTTTGAGTTGTAGGCTAGTGTTGGGCAGTAATGCATTACTTAGTAACATGTTACAGTAATGTGATTGCTTTTTGCCACAAGTAAGGTATTACAGTTTGTAGTTTGTGGGCAGTCAATTTGCTGTATGATGGAGGGTTGATAAGAACTTTGTCTCTGAGCCTTCAGGACATAGACGAGTTGTCCCCAACATGTTGGCTCCGTGCAAAGTTTGGAGATATGGCGAGGTGGTTAATGTAAAGTTGGGCTCCTGGCAAAGTTTGTCTTGTCTTATGTACATGTTGTGTCTTGTTAGATGGCTAGCTAATAACCACATTCAGGAATCACCAGGTTTTGTTCGGAGTTTTAAGGTGCTTCACTGTGAAAATGGGACTTCTGGAGTGTTGTGTGCAGTAGCAGCGCTAAGCTAGTAGTAGTACTCATATAGACTGTACAAAAGAATTGGACATAGCCATCGTGACATCAGCCATTTGTTTGTGGACTACCGTTTTGAAGCCTTGACTTTGACATTTTGGCCGTCGCCATCTTGTTTTTTTGGAGCCCAAAGTGACCATATTTGGACGAGAGGGTAAAGTCGGGGACGAGCGAGGGGTGGATCTGACTGAGGATGCCCTAAAGCATACCCTGTTTTACTTGAAACTATTGAGACCATAAACTCATTATGAAACTGTTTACTGAGGTAATACATTAAGTGAGAAGTAGGGTAATTTTCCCATAGACTTCTATACAATCTGACTTCTTTTTGCAACCAGTGGAGAATGCAGGTTTAACACACTTCCACATTGGCTTCACTTTTCAGACTCAGAAGTTACGTCTACTCCTTTTATACGCCAGTACTACAAATCAAAGCAATATTGTAGCTGCTCGGTAAAACTAAATATCTCCTTTTCTATTTCTACACGTACAGAAGATGTGACATGTTGCTTCTAAGATGTAACTAATTACTTTCGCCAATGAATAATTAGTGAGGTAATTACTTATTAATGAGTAATGTGTAATGAAGTAAGTTGCCCAACATGGTTGTAGACATAGACCTTGTTTGTTGGACTTTACCCTCAGAAATGTATCTAAAAAAAATAATTCAAGGAAATGATTTCCAAATGCGTATTTGTCAATATTACAATTCATTAATGAAAAGCTGCAATGTTGTGATAATATGTATTACAATAGGATGTTTGCTCCAATGTATTCTCTTCCATGAGTATTTGTTGACTACAAAACAGTAATTATACCATCTTTCATACACAAAATCAACCCTGGTTGAGCCCTCGGTGTGAAAGAAGTATAAGTAGACTAAGTCAGCTGTTGGAAATGCAAGTTTCATCATGAATTGTACCTTCGTAGGAAGTGAATGAGGACTCAAACTCAGGACATCTCATCTGCACATGCAGTTAATAGTTATACCCATCTCATTACTATTTGAAGTTTTCTTTTCACAAAAAGGCCGTGCGTTGAGATGATGGCTTACTATATGCCATGGAACAAATGTGTTTACAGTACATGAGTGTCCTTTGATCATTCTTCGTAGGAATGATCAAAAGCTTTTACACAGTTGGCTGACAGAAACCATCACTATTTGATCATAGCTATGGTTCCTTAAACATCAGAGCAACGATCGCTTATGAATAATTTACTCTGCAGTTATCATATTAGTGATAAAAGCAAAGCAGGATCTGAACCATGAGGCTTAATCCTAAGAGTCTGTGTTAGAATTGCACAGACAGAGGCGGGTATGGAGCTCCACTATATCATCGAACTCAGTGCTCATTAGACTAATAAGTAGCTGTATCGATGTGTGCTGGAGAAAGCAGGCAGAGCCACCGTGCTCCATTTAGCTCTGACAGTGGACAACCTCATTTATCTATCTATCTATCTATCTAAATATCTATCTATCTATCTATCTATCTATCTATCTATCTATCTATCTATCTATCTATCTATCTATCTATCTATCTATCTATCAGTTTACTTTCACTATCAATTGATTGGTACAGTAACACTTTATTCTAAGTCCCTATAATACAAACATTTAATACATGGTTTGTAAAACCTTAGTATTGCATTTGTAAGTGTTTATTAATGTACACTATTTGTCAGCGATTATAACTTCACCTATGCAGACATATCTTAACTGTGTTTTACTATATTGTCATTCATTGTCCGTTTATACACAGGCATTGGTTTAGACACACACATTTATTAAATGTTTATATAATGCGTATAAATGCTAAATTGGGGGGGTTGTCTATCACAATTTCCCAGAAATGAAAGGGATGTCTTCAAATTTGCTTGACCAAAACCCCCAAAATGATCTGTTTACAATCACAGACAACGAAAAGCAGCACATTTGAGAAGTTGGATCCAAAGAATGTTTGCGTGTTTCTTTGTGTTTTTTTTTTAGTTTTGTGTATTTTAAAGGCCCATCTAGTGACGGGCATTGAAAACTAACTTGTATAAACACTGTGGTGTGGTGTTGGGTCATGCGATATACTCCACCCCCCCCCCCCAAAAAAAAACAAACACTAATTGAAGACTTAATCTGTTAATCCATTGTCAGAATGGTTGGTTGCATTTCTGTGGGTCGACTCATCGATTAATCAACTAATTGTTTCAGCTCTGAATTACCAACAGTGTTTTACACTCCAAATGTTTACTGTATCTTCTCATTATCTGTTTCTTATTTTCCGTTCTTTCTTTCTACCCATCATCCTTTCGTCTCTAGCCCTCCCTGTTTCTCAGTCATGCATTCACAAACACACACACACACACACACACACACACACACACACACACACACACACACACACACACACACACACACACACACACACCCTAAATCCAGACTCTCAGCAGGGCAGGGATTATAGTCATGGTTAAAACCTTTCCATTGCTGCTGGCTTGATCCTCTGTGCCAAGTAGAGACTAAAATGAGCTTCAGAAAGTTAGATAATCTGCCTCATCTACATGACTCTCTCTCAGCTACACTAACATTTAAGAGGCAGTCATTTCATTACACTGCAAAAACTTCGAGCCCCACCTGGATGGATGTTTGGGGAGATTAAATCTCGAAGACAAACAATAAATTCAAACGCTGAAAATCTGTAGTCCAGTGTCCAAAGTATTAGCTTGTGGGATATCCAAATATCCATTGCTGGATAACATGGAAGACTCAAGCAAAAGTAGAGCCAATTCAATACCAGGCCTCTTTAGTGCTGGGAAATGTTTCCACATCAATTTTCCTTCAATTCACTCAACATGGCCGACAGCTAAGTTGGCAGAGGAGTCTGTCCATTAGAAATGTGCATTAAAGGAAATTAAAACTTTTATGTATCATGATTACAGCCACTCTATAATTTGGAAGAACCATATAAAATAAATTATTAAAAGGGCAAGTTTTATTGATCGTAGCATTATGGTTTTTGCGAGAATAACATGAAAATATCTATTAGTACAGCCTCCTCCTCACAGGGGTCAGAAGCTCTCGGCCGGCGCCCCTCAAATAAAGCAGACCACCCTGTCTCTTGGGGTAAAATAATGCGGTCATAAAATCACTGCCAGCCCCATTGTTCTTGATGAAATGTATTCATTATGACTTAGTTTCTTAGTGAGTAAAACTTGCCCGTCTGCTCACCCACTTCCAGAGATCACATCACTGCAGTGATTACTAACTCCCCGTCCCAGTCCAGTTCAAAATGTCTCCTCATCTCTTACAAAGCCCTCGACAGCTGCAGCCCCCTCGTACCTCACTGACCTCCTGCACCGACATGGTCCCGCCTGCAACCTCTGATCCGCTGACCTCCTCGTCCCTCTCACCCGGTCTGAGCATCTCCCCCAACACTCCCCTCTTTCAAAACCGCATTCAAAACACATCTATTTAAAGATCTCCTCCAGACACATTTTAAAGTTTGTAAAAATTCTCTCCTATGATTAGTATCTTAGTATCTTAACATGGTTTTAGGTCTACACTTCTCCCTCATTAAGAAATTCTCAATCTAGCCTCAAGCCCCGCCCACCTCTGCTGCCATAGTTATGCTAGTCACTTGTGATTTTCTTGATTCCTTGGTACATATGATTTTTGAGACTGTTATTGGCACACTGCAGTTAGAAGACAGAAATCCTCAGCCACGGTGTTGACTGCTCATTTCACTCATGATATGTCAATAATACAATAAAAAACACCACATAGATAAGTTAACATGGTTAAAAACTTGATTTTCACGAGAGGGGCTCTTTTAATCAGTGATCCATTAGTCCCCCTTCTTCCTTTGTCATCGTTGTAGCTGTTTTCATACTGTTATTGCTTTTACTCTTACTGTTACTGTTTTTATTACCATGTAAAGTGCCGTTGAGTATCTTTTTGAAGTGCTATACAAATAAAATGTATTATTATTATTATTGTGGCTCAATAAACAGGAACAGTAAAAATGCTTCAGATTGTGGAAGTTGCTTTGCAGGTACTTTTGACCTGATGGAACTACATAAAAAGTCAAGGGATTGTTTATTGTTTATTGTTTATTAGGATCCCCATTAGCTACAGCAGCTATTCTTCCTGGGGATCATCAAAGTTATTAGAATCCATGCTGAGTCGGACATGAATGTCTGTACTAAATTTAATTGAAAATAAAAACATTAATAGAGCTGCAAACATTAGTTGGCTAATCGATTAGTCGATCAACAGAAAACTGGTCCACATAGACTTCTGTTTCTCTGACTGTGTGAAGAGTTTTGACCATGTGACTTCAGTTTGGACCGATGCATGTTAGCAATTGAAAAAAAAAAAACATCTAATTGAAGCCCCAAATTTCATTCCCTAGATTCATCCTCTGGGGGCCTGTGCCAAATTTCATGGCAACCCATCCTATAGTTGTTGAGATATTTCAGAAGTTTTAGAGCAACAGACTGACATTTCCATCCCCGAGCCGTGCCTAAAAACTGCGTGGGTACAGTTACAGGAGCTAACAAGGAGTACTATCACTAGATAGTATTTGTATGTCAGTGCTTGTGAATAGTTGCTGAAATCATGAATAAATCCCACCCCCTCCTTCTTTTCCCTCAGCGAGAGGGAGAGAGCTACCTCAGCATTTATTGCTCCAATAATGATGATGATGATGGTGATGGTCATGGTGATAATGAAATTCCATAATGAGGATAAAAAAACTATTACTGCTGAATTTAAATGACATTTTTGGTACATTAAATGACTGGACTGAGAGGATGAGAAGCTGAAGTGTGTGTGGGGGGGTGGGGGGTGGGTGTGCGTGTGTGTGTGTGTGTGTGTGTGTATTGGAGAGTCGCGAGACTCTCGTGGCAGCATGGAAAGCTCTCAGTGTCTCCAGCTCGGTGTTATGTGATGTGACATGTACTGTGGTTTCCACTGCCAGCCTGTGTACTTGCGTCTCTCCTCTGGCTGTATTATTAATTCAAAAGACCATGCGAGTACACGCCTTGTCTCCTCCTCTGTCTCTCGGAGAGATCTTTGAAAGAGAAAGATTAAAAGGACGGCATAATTAGACAGGAGGATTTTCACTATCGTGGTAATTGACGCTGTGCTGTCATATTACAATGTCTAATTGGTCTCAAATTACAGAAAAGCAATTATGACAGCAGGGAGTCACTTACCAATGTAAAGGGACATTCAGATTTCAAGTCCAACCTATACTTCTGTTCTGGTTATTGTGCAGTCATTCCCCCATGTAGAGACACTTCACCACACTTAGAAGTGGCAGTAAACTAACGTTGCATTTGTGCATTTTAACTATATCGCGTCATAAGGAGGTATCATATGAGATCTATGATGATTGTTACAGTTATGGAGATGTGTCAACACTGCTTAAGTGCCACATAAATCTTTGTTCTCTGCTGCCTGAGAAGCACAGGAGGTCAAACAGGTGGCGTCCCAGGAGCTGAAATGAGATGACAGATCTCATTAAAGATACACAGCCATTCAGATTTGAGGGAAGATGGTGGCGTCCCGGCCGGAGCTGCATCTTCAGCGGATTCTTCTAGAGGTGCACGCAATTCCCAAAGCATACAGCTTTGGATATTAAAACGTTGTATGACCGTTGTTTGAACGTCAAATCAAGATGTCCCGTTATTGTGCAAAAATGGTGTCAAAATGAAAGTTTTGCAGATATCCGGGACAGACTTGACGTCTGCTGGATGTTCTGGCGATGTTGAAATATGTTGTTACCACGACCAATCAGCTAACACTAGAAATAATAGAGATAACCTATGTTGTCCCACATGGGATGCAAACTCCGGTCTCCCAGGTGAAAGTCCTGCACTCTATCCAGTCACCTATCAAATCCTTACACAGTGCAGGACTTTGTCCAAGGGTGTAGGTTTCGTTTCAACATGGACACATATGAAACAGGTTTGTACAAAAGAAAAAAAATATTTTCACAAAAGAAAATAGACACCTTATCTCATAATTATAAGTTACTACCTCATCATTTGTCAATGTTCAATAGCTTTACTTTTCAGGAAATTAAAAAAAAAAGCTAATTTGAAGTCAGTCTTTTTCATACTTTTCATTGTTTAAATATTTGTAAAACCCACAGACGGACATGACCCTGAGCATTGGTTTATGGGGGAAAAAATAACAATGATGAAATATGGAGATACTAGGTTTCTGCACAACAGCAATGAATTACAAGAAAAGATCTTATAATTACCAGATCCTGATCTCATATATCTCGTAATTGTGAGAAAATATGTCAGAATTACATGATCTCATAATTATGAGAACCTTTCTTGTAATTACAAGATAGCAACTCATAATTACAAGATAAGGTGTTTAATGTAATTTTTTTCTTTTGTGAATGCAATGCGGAGTCCTCCCCTGGGAAATTTTTAGCATCAAACACTTAATTTCCTGCATTTTGGTGAATTTTAATGCACCAATTTGTGTCTTTTCTGCTACTTTCATGTTTTTATTGAGGGAGACAAATACACATGTTCTAAATATTGAGGGGGACGTGTCCCCTGATTCCCCCCTGAAATCTCTGCCTATATATGACTTTGTCATTATTTAATACAATGTCACCTAACCTTCTCCCAAGAGTGACCACAGACAGCTTGGAAAAATAATTTTGCCTCTTACAAACAATGTTTTTAGACTTAGTTGACTGATTATTTTCAGTGTTCATGTCATAAAGTTGCTGAATGCACAGTTTGAACATAAACTTTAGCAAAATAGCTGAATAGTGGTAACAACATATTTTGACGTCGCTAGAACGTCCAGAAAGGACGTCCAGCAGACATCGAGGTCCGACCCGGACGTTGACAAAACTTTCATTTTGGAACTTTTTTTGAACCGTTGTGGGACTTGGATAGACGTTCAAACAACGTCATTCAACGGGACGTAGAGGGGACGACTGTCAATCAAATGTTGCTGTGTTTAAAAAAAACACACACATGCATTTGCTTTTCTATAGCAACAATATGATTAATAGTTCCTGGTTTGTAACAGAGGGTCTAGGTCTGACTGGACGTGGAAACAATGTCACCATCTGACCGTCCACCTGCAGTTTCTGACGTCCGCCGGGACCATTTTTGGCCGGGGACAGGACGTCACCCATGTCTGCTGGGTCAGGTTTTGTCCCCGGTAAAGATTTTTTTCCTCCCTGCTCTTATATGCTGCTGCTCATTGTGGCAAGGTTACACTTTGTGTTTGTGAATCAGATCTTTGTGTCAGACCGCCGGGTGCACGGACATCACAAAGAGCATAAAAGGCAGCGAGGCCTGCAATGACCCGGCTCGCACTGTATTTCATATCTGAGCAGTGTGTGCTGATTTCACCTCCAACGACATTTTATTCGGATAAAGCGGTCGGTTACCTGAAACTTCACTCCACACTCACTGTGTTCAGGCGGTACAAGGTTCTGTTTACCGTCTTTGCCCTCCACAAAGTGGTTTCTTGTGTCTCAGCTCAGGGAGATTTTTCTGTGAGCTGCTGCGTTATTACCAGCCATGACAGCGACACTGCTGTTGCTTTGACCTTGTGAGTCTGTGTGTGTGTGTGTCATCGTGGCAAAATGTGGTCCCAGAGACACCTACTGCAGCGGGAACTACCACAGAGGTGGTTTGAGTACTTTGCCAGGTGTTTATATGTCTTATGGACAGTCACCGCGATGGCGTTGACAAATTTACAAACCAAAATGAAGGGCAGGTTTGAAGAGGGCTGTGGTCCGAGTAAGGGCACCAGAAGTAAAGGGTAGTACACTTTACGCCCCTGGCCCGATTTGGTATCGCAGCTGGTGTGATCACATCACAAGATGGTATCTATAGTTGACTTAGCTTCAGTAAGTCCCAAAGTTGTTTATTTGTTTATTTGATTGGATCCCCATTATCTGCCACCAAAGTAGCAGCTACTCTTCCTGGGGTCCACACACACACACACACACACACACACACACACACACACACACACACAATAAAACACAATACATGTAAAAAATCACAACAATAAAAACAGACAATTACAAAATAAAATCTTAACATCACAACACATTCAAATGCATTCCATCATAGTTTCTCTGGTTGGTTTTTGATTGATTGATTGATTGATTGAT
>JAOVVB010088175.1:0-13427 GCA_028570985.1 Heterobranchus longifilis
AAAACGTGTAAGTATCATAAACTTGTGTTCGCCACAGAGCTTATTTTCTGCAATGATCCAAAATCCAATGGAAAAATCCCAGAGGCTTTTTTTCGAGGGAACCCAGGGTGATGCTAACTTCTGGATTGGCCTACAAAAATACATCATCCCTGGGGCTCCCTATTGTTATATATATTATAAAGAATAAATATGTAATATTATGTCACAGAAGTCAATTAAGAGAAAGAAACAGTTTTCAAACAGATTTCAAAGCCTTTTCTCAGAATTTGGGTCCAAAATTGCATTAATGATAAGAAAATGACATCAGCAATATCCAATATGTAATAACTTACAAAGATTTCTGTTTTCTTTCTTTTCTTTTTTATAAAGAAGGCCAAGAAAGCCAAGTATATTTCTGAATTGTTATCTACCGGCACAGCGGTCTGATGACAATTTATTTTTCTCTGAAAACATAAAGAAAAGATCCGCACCTTAGCTCCCTTTATATACAATTTATTGGCACATATACATTGAAATTTATTTTTCTCTGAAATCTCAGGAGCTGCACATGCAAATGCATCATTGACTGCTATCGTAAAAAAATACTTATTACTGTTAGCTACCTACCTATTGAAATCCAAAAGACCACAGTTATCAGATATAAAGGACATTCAAATAAATTTGTTTTTAAAATCAAACACTCCCGGTAGCATTAGACAAGGACTATCCATTATATTTCAAACTAAAATTACTTTTATCAAAAAACATGAAAATATTCTAAAATACATTTTCTATCACAAACAAAAGTTTTTGATCAACTTAAGATTATTTCCTGACAATCAAAATGGCAAAGTAGTTAAATTTACTTTTATGTCTTCCTCTTGGCTCATCTCATTTTCATCTTGTCATTTGTTTTATTCTGATTTGAGCCTTTCAGACAATAGGACATTTTTTCATTGTCCAGTTAAAAGGGTCAGGATTTAATCTGTTTTAGGATGGTAAATGTTTTAGTTTACAATCCATAACCATCCTTGTTTGGCAATAACTGGTCTCAGAGTCTCCCTGTGTACTTCAGCACGCCAAAGATACCACCACCTGAAAATAGAAAGAAATAGATACTTTTTAATGTTCAATTTAAACCTCCTTGTTTTCTTTTTAATTATTCTTCAGTGTGCATACGTTTCATACTCAAAATATGATTAGAATTAGTGTAACACTTTATACAGTAGGAAGTCAAAACTTTGAACTACTGTCTCGTAGTTTTGACTTACTGAATTAGTATAATTTTGATTTAGAAAGTGAAATGTGTGACTTAGTACCTCATAATCTTGATTTACTATCTCTAAATTGTGATTTTCGCATCATTTTGAATTAGGATCATAGTTGTGACTATTTTATTTTTATCATTTGTAGCCTTTCTTCAATTTTTCTTTTCTTGGCGAGAATGGTCTTCCACCGCTTTGAAACATTAAGTGATAGTCAATATCTTGTACACCTGCTACTGTGCATCTCTTGATCAGTTGATTTGAATGCTGAGATTTGCATTAATTCTGATGCTCAGGATCTGCAAGAAGATGAGTAGTACCAAGGAAACATTTCTTGTCCCTGTGTTGCTCAATATCAAACCTCCATCCTTGTTAATGTGTTATGTGAAATGCGTGCTTGTATTGTACTCACCAACAGCAGCCACCCCAGCAATGGAGCCGATGGCAATACCGGCTATAGCACCAGACGAAAGCTCTCCTGATGAACCTCCGCCCACAGACTCGGTGGTAGCGGTTGAAGTGGTTTCCGTAGTAGCTGCAGTTTGTGTAGCTCCGGCAGTGGTGGATGGACCAGTGGGGCCTGGTGTGGCAGTGGTGGATGGACCAGTGGGGCCTGGTGTGGCAGTGGTGGATGGACCAGTGGGGCTTGGTGTGGCAGTGGTGGATGGACCAGTGGGGCTTGGTGTGGCAGTGGTGGATGGAACGGTGGGGCCTGGTGTGGCAATGGTGGTCTGGACAACTGTGACTGTGTCAGTTAAAGGAAAAATACAGAAAAGGGTTGAGGGAAAATCATTAAAATGTTCCCCATATGATAGCACATTAAAAAATGTATATTAAACGTTTGAAATATTTAGATCTCAATTCCACAAATGCAGGTAGCAAATATACACAAGTACTGACTTCATCTCAACTTTTATTTTGTAAAATCTCACCACAGATTTTTAGTGCTACTTGAGGTCATTGTATGCCAAAATGTTTGCTGTGATTTCATTTTTATTTATGGATTTATGGAACAATCATTATTGTATTAATAATGGGGGCAATGTCAAAGATAATGAACCTAAGCTTACCCAATAATGCCATTAAAACAAGTTGACAATGACTGTGACTTATCAACTTTTATGACCCTGAAGCTATGACCTCTATCTATCAGCCTTCACGTCCTGTCACCAACCATTAGAAAATGCTACATTGGTCCTTTCTTCTCCAGCTCCCTTGAAATATAACACCAAGTTGTAAAGTAATACATTAATTTCCACAATAAAGTAAAAGCTTACTGCAATATTATAGACTCACAAAATGTCATTAAATGTGCTGTATGTCACGCAATTTTTTTTTCATTACATTCCTCCAGTTATTTATTACATTCCTCCGCCACAAATTATGTGCCAACACCATGACATGTACTTCACATCAAATGAAAGGTTAGCTAATGGGCAAGGTTACCGATTTGTTAAGCTTAGCGTAGTACAGCAGGTTTTATATTTCTTACACCAATAAAAAAGTTATGAATACGGTTTTAACTTTTAATAAATTGCTACAATTTCATACTCAACATAGAAAGTTCTTTGCCATAAAATAGGAATCAAAACTGAGCATGTCCAATGTCCAGTGTTTCTCAACCCAATCTCCACCCATTTATTTTATTTCCTCCTCACAGTTTATTTTCACTTTGGGATGCCATGCTGATTTTAACGACATTTGAGGGCAACGTTACTTGACACTACTAGGCTAAAGAAGTTGTCACTATCAACCCTCTGCTGATATTTTGTGACAGTTTTTTTTATTTATTTAGAGATCACAATAGCCTCACTTGTGCTCCCTGAAATTACCGTTTTTTGTTGTTGTCTGAAGCCACTGATCGCCACAGTTCAAGGCACCATTTTTTAAATGTGGTTATATGTTGTAACTGCTCTGTTATTCAGTCAGTCAGCATTAATAAGAACAACTATTGAATTGCCAGGTTGGGCAAAATACCACTTACCTTCTATAAATCTGGACAATTTTACTTATTAACACAAATACAGACTTGCAATAAATATGGATATTATTTTTACCTGTGCCAAGAAGGCAAAGAGTCAGGACAAGAAGATTCATTTGCATTTTCTCAGAGTGTCAGTACCACAAAACAATAAATCTGTCTTGAAGATGTTCTTTGGATTGTGAGCTGTGCTGCTGGAAACACAAAAGCACAAACATACAGTTAATTTGTATGTATATTCTGGTTCCTATCTGCAACATTAGACATTATCTAACCTTTCTGTAAACCACATTAGTTATACACACTTTCGTGCTTGCATTTCTGGGAAAAAAAGAGTTCACAACCCCATTTTAGGCAGACCCAAATGTATCATTTACATGAAACATATAGTAAACGTCAGAGTAAGTATCAAATTAACATAAATGATACGTGGGAATAATCCTTTAAGAGAAGATGAATGCTAATTCTGAAATAAATCAGTTGCTGTTTGATGATCACGTACTATTTAGCACCATATCACTGTTCCTGACAAATACAAGAAACCAGACACATTTACAAATCTAATAACAAAAAGGTATATAACTCTCAAGCTAATTTATTTTGTGGTCATTTCTAAGAATTATGAATTAAGAGTAATTACCTGGACTTACATTACAGCCCACAGTTTTTCATGTAAAGGATTCTTACCGTGCAGAATTAATAAAAACGGGTACAAAGATACTTGCTGTGTTACTCACCTGAGAGGCTGTCAATGATGACTTACTTCTTTTCCTGTAAGCCCAGGATATTCTGCTTTTATGACCTTTTTATGACACCTCCCCATCATCTCTAGTCCTCCCATCTTTATGTGTGTGTGTTTGTGCTGTAATATATCACCATAGCTCAGAAATGAGTACAAAGCATGTATTGATTGAATCGGTTTATTAATGCTTACCACGGGGCTATATTTGCTTTTTATGGCTCACTCACTGCGTGCTTTCAGGAGACATTGGTCAGGAAGTACATATCATCTCCTAATGTAAAAAAGCAAGTGAAGCTGGGACAAATAGCAAACTGTGAGTGAATTTGTGTCGCATGGAGGATTTGACTTCTCTACTTTTTCAACTTCAACAGCATGTATTTAATGGGAAGAGAAATAATCAATATCTAGTGAAACATCTGTCAAAGCTCTCGGTATCTTGGTGGCAGCCAATCCCGAACATGTCAGATATTTAGGCGATGTACACAAGCATTAAAAGCTGAGACTGTCCTCACAAGAAAAATGACAGCATTGGTCACTTGCCCCAAAATGATCGGATACAGTTCTCTTGTGTGCCGTATGAATTATGACTTTTTAAAAGTCTTTTGTGTGACATTGTTATGTAAACCCCTTTACGAATAAAGTTTGGGCGAATGGTTGGGTCAGCAAAGATTGTGATTGTGACACTGCTCGCATCCTGTTTTGCTATCAACAATCAACATTGGTTTCATTTAACAATGACAATCTTTGGCCAACTGTCACCAAATCGTTTTTGTTCCTCAACCAAACCAAACCAAACCTTTACCATAGTAGCAACAGATCAGAAAACAGTTGTGCTTGCCAGAAATAATGTATAACAATACACCAGATACAACTAAGGCCTTATAGAAACACTTACAGAGTGAATTGCTCTCCTCTTGCAGTTGTTTGGGATTGTTTCCTTTAGCTTGTCCTTGAGTCAGCAGCATTAGCTAAACTAGCCAGCTAGCACTGGTAGCTGGAGCAATAAAGATTGATCCAACAGGCAACACAGCCGTGCAGAACAAGGTTACTGTCTGAACGTCCTTCAGTTTGCTCTGCTTGGTGAGCTGCGCAGCAGACTGTATAGCTGAAAACACACGGTCACCACAGCACAGCAGCATGTCATTTACATGGATACGGTGTGAAAGAGTCATAGCTGCCAATTTTTTCCCAGTTACCAACCTGCAACAAAAACAGTCCCCTGCAGCCCAGAGAGCATTTTCCCCATTGATGGACAGTATAAAAGACACTGTTGACATGTGTAAACTGTATTAGTAAAAAACAGTGTTCTGAAAACCTTTTGTGTCATCCCAGTGTACAGTTGTGTACTGATATGAGCCCAGTACACGTGGTGGGGAAATGTTGTGCCACATGATGTAGCCTAGAACCCAAACAAGAAGAGAAGAAACGTTTTGCCATATATGTGCTGGGTGAGCAACTTACACTCCTGTTACATTCTAGTCAAGAGTTAGATGAGAGGATTGGTACTACTCTCATGTCTACCATGAGCAGCTGGTTAGCGTAGCTTTGCTCAAAGACTATAAACAGGGTTAAACAGCTAGCCTGGCTCTGTACAAAGATAACAGAATCCAGCTACCAGCATTTATAGATTAGATAGAATTTCACATATTAACTTGTTGTATCTCACTTGTTTTATTGTTTGGGCGTGGTTGGTTGGCGTGGAGGACTGTGCAGTAGCTCGGCATTTATGAAATGTTGCACATTTGATTGTCTTTTGTTTGAGAGAGGAATTGCAGAGATGAAGGTAGTGACGGGTTCCGTTGGCAAAACCACTGCATGATGATCCGTCATGGTTGGATTGGGTTGTAATCAGTGAGCAGGTCAGAAATGTACTGGGAAGCCAAACCATTAAGTGCTTCATAGACTATTAGTAGAATGTTTAAATTGTTTCTGTATTGCACTGGGAGCCACTGAAGTGGTTTAAGTACTGGAGTAATGCAGTATGTTTGACTTAAGCTGAAGCCTTTTAATTGTTTTTTTCCAGCAAACAATCCAGCAAAAGAGCATTGCAGTCATCTAGCCTTGAGATAAATGCACAACAGAATTATTTCCAGAATCATTTTGACATATTAATCTTGGATGTACTTATCAAGTGATAAAAATGTGTCCTGGTTATTCTATTCAACTCAATAGAGTGTCTCATCTGTGCGTCATCAGAATATAAATGAAAAGCTGTATTGTCTTTTTTATATAGATCGTTTTGGCAAGCAGAAGCATGTGTAAAAAGAAAATGTCCAAGGATTGACCCTTGTGGAACCCCCAAACAAACACAGATGTTCCTATCTTTCACATAGGAAGAAAACCTGTTATGAACAGCCTAATATTGTTTTCTCATAGACTATTATGAAAATAATAGGTACAGCTGTCTTGATATGTGTGCTACACTGCTGGTGTGTTTTGATACAGAATGGTTATACTGTCTGAGACAAACCACTCTCAATGCCAATAGATACCTTACAGAGACGACAAACACTGCCACTGGGAATAAAAAAAGTAGCAACGTAGCAACAGAACTCCAGTCACTTTTTGTCTAGTTGCATTGTGCATGACATTCAGCACTTGTGAGACAAGTTATACTTGTCAAAAAATGTCAAATACCAATAGGAACAAGAGAGCAGTTTACTAGCTGTTTCTGTAACCTGACCCTAAATACTTTGGTCTATATGATGTGTATTTGAATGATTCAATGACTTTGAATGATATGGCTAAGTGAGATTACACTGGATTCTTATAGGTTTATTAATATTTTTATTTTGGTTTACTGTACCTAAGTATCATGATTGTTTTTGGACGATTTTTAAAATCGTCTTTTTTAATGAATCGATTCAATTGCTTAATTTTAGTCAATGCTGAGGTAGGAGGAAGTTATCACTTTTATTGTGATAGGCTTCACATCCATTCCAAGAAAAACAAAGCAAATCTAGAAAGCAGGAAATAGCCAGTGTTGCCAGATAGGGCTGGTTTCCACCCAATTGGGCTACTTTTGATTATGTTAGGCTGAGAAAAATAGCTTTGGGCGGGTGGATGAAATTTGGGCTGCTTTTGTCAACATTGGGCTGTTTTTTGAACTGTGAAAACAACACTACCAAACAAGCGGTCATTGATGTCCACTCACTAATATTATTGACTCATTTAATTTGATAAATATTTGATTGACATGGTTCTACATTGGACATTGGTTCTATGGTCTTCCATCCTATAGTTTTAAATATTTTATTTTATTTTATTTTTTTGTGGCTCACATTTCATGGCAGCACTTGATCACTTTATTATGGTTTCGCTACGACACCAGAGGTGCATTTCGCTATTTGTGTAGCCTATGTTGTCTGACTGCAGTCTTTGTGGGTTGCTATAGTCTATTTATCTATTATTTATCAAACATTTTATCTTTGTTTATTTGGTGCAGATATTAAGCTTTGGATGCTTACAATGTGTTTTCTATTGCGTATGTATGCAATGGTTTTACAGTTTTACACAGGCTTCTGGCAAGGTTATGATTTGAGCTGGTTTTTATTGAATTGGACGGGTATTAAGTTGTGATTGGGCTGGAAACTGTCGATCTGATCTGGCAATACTGGAAATAGCGGATGGTCCAAGATCCATGGGGATACAACTTGCCTGCACCCTCACATTTTAATCCAAAGCATGGTAAACATAACACATGCAGTAAAGTATGGAAACACGTTGGATTTCACACATTGTCAGGAAAAGCAGAGCGAGACAAACAGGCTAAAGCTGCATGCAAACTCTGTCACGGTATCGTATTGTGGTAACGTTAATATGATCAACGCAAGAGCACATCTTGCTCGACTGCGGTAAAGCCAGCCAGCACTCTCGACTCTGTGGTCAAATCAGCCGACACTACAACTGTAGGGCACCCATGTAGCCGATAAATACTGACATTTGCATTCAAACGTCCTTGAATGAGCTGACCATGGATGTAGAGAACGGAGGTGACGGGGAGAGCTACCTACTTACTGAAGTTATACGTGTTACTTCGGTAGGACATATACTAAAGTTCACAAAGTACATATATATATATATATATATATATATATATATATATTTGGATTCATTAGATTATATTCACAGGAAGTATAAAGCATGTTACCTGTGTCACTTATAAATTAAAAAGAAAATACCACTAAGTAGTGAGGGGAATGTGTTTATTCTAAATTAAATGGAAAATTCCTGACAATGACTGATACATTTGAGTTGAGGACATCTCTGACTACATACAATCACAAAATCAAACATTTTTACTGTATCAATTTAGAGATTTTCCAAAGTAAAAGTCACTAGAAGTGTATGATTCCATTTTTGTTCCATGGTGTAGTGTTAAAAAAGTAAACAAAAATCGCAATAAATCGTAATATCGAATTGCAATACATATCGAATCAGCACACAAGAATCGTGACAGAATCGAATTGGGAGAAAAGTGAATCGTCCCAGCTCTAATGTAGACTATAATTTTCTTTTGTAAATCTATTAGTTTTTGAATGTTTAGCATCAGTGTGAAAGTTTGATGACCTAAGGTAACATCTGATTTTCTGAGATCATGCAGGATTGAAAAAGAAAGAGTTTAATTTGAGAATTCACCTTCAAATTCACCTTCAAATTCACTTTCGAATTCACCTTCAAAAAACCTATAAAAGTAGTGAGTACTACAGCAATCAAATAGTTAATGGCATAAAGCGAAATTGAACTCTGGCTTACATAGGGTGTAAAACTGTGTGATTCTATGTTTCCTTTTCAGCCACTGGAGATCTGCACTACACATTACATAAAGTATTGTGTTCCTTATTCCAATCACTATGGAGTGGCAGCTGAAGTGCTCACTGCAAGAACAAAAGAATGCTTAAATCTTTGATGAGCTAAGGTCATGCCTTTACACTTTTAATCAGCCAAATTTTCTGAGAATGTCAGAGAAGCCTTGATCTGGGATCAGCACACCCTGAAACAGTAAACTATACAAATGTAGTAGTGTCTCTGTGCTCTGATGACCCTGGATTCACTGCTACATTTTCAGAAGAAATGAAACTTGCTTGTCACAATGGCAATAAGGAAACACAAGGAACATTCAGGTAATTACAACTTATCTGAAGCCATGTATGCGCTGGTCCTATCGTTATGTGTGAGTCATGGTAAATTCCAGAGCTTCAAACCAAACACTAGAAACGCACACTTCTCTGATGTGAAACTTAAGACTTTAATATCGACTGCCTGAAGACTTAACTTGGTCACACCGCTATTCACCATGGAAATATGTGTTGCAAGTCATTGTAAAGATTTGGCAGTTGTAGGTTATAATTGCACAATTTAGTTATTGGGAATACATTTAGCTTCATTTGACTTTACAACTTAATTGGCATTGTGACTTTGCTGTATGAGATAAGGGTATGATCTGGGCGTTTTAGACTATTGATCAGACAAATAAAGCAATTTAAAGACCTCTGGCTTTAGGGAGACTCCACCTAAAAAACGACACCATAGGTCGTTTACATGCATCAATTACGACCCATATTTACGTTTATTGTTAGGCAGTGCCCTCTAGTGGCCTTAGTAATTATGACGGGTGCAAAGCAGGAAGTCATGTAACGTAGTATTAAGAGCGAGAAAAATCATTTAGGGCAGGTGGGACTTTGACCCAGGAGACCAGTGTTTGTCATTTGAAAACAGAAGTAACCGACGAGTTATTTTAACAATGTAACAAATGGAACTACATCTGTATCATACGCATAATTACATTTATACATGCGTCATATATGCAAGCGAATTAATGTAACAAATGTACTGCTTTTAACCCAAACCACAATCTTTTTGTAGTAGTTAAAGTAGTTAAAACCACAACCGTTGGGTTAGGTATGAGGATGGGAAAACTCTCCTATGGGTCGTTTTTCCTGCCACCGCTGGGGCACTAATTTAGGAAACTCTTGTAAGGTACGTATTAGAGGATCATCAAATCACAGTGGTTTGGTTTGATCAGTATGCAAATATACTGCAAAAATAATTTCAGAGATTACGTTAAGGAGGAAGCACATTATCAACTATAAAGCCAGTAGGCAATGTTCCAAGGTTACATATGCACAAACTCACCTGTAATCAGAATCAGAAGGATCTTTATTGTTGTGATACTCTATTACATGTGGCTCGTCTCAACATCTTCTCTCGTAACATTGTGAAGTAATCTGTTGAAGTCTTCCGAATTTGTAAAACATTTACAGTATGAAAGATAAAATATCCCAACAAGCCAGCCTTATGGAGAACAGCCAATGCTGCCGTTCCATATACAGTGACAGTGTAACATCTATAATTACATATGGTATATCATGCAACACAGTTAATAGGTTTAATATATATCATCTGTTTGCAAAATAACACTTTTTTTTACGTCATGCAAAATTTTCACAATAATAATTGCACAAAACAAAACAGTCAAATTATAAATCTTTTTCTTCAGTTTACAAAATTTCTTATTTCCACAAAACTAAAACAAACAAAAATGGTAAACTTTATTTTTCTTTGCTCAGTGACTCACACAGTTTAAAATCCAGTGATCAGAGAGCAGTAATATGTATATATGTGTATATATAAAGATGGACATGTCTCCACTTCCTCCCACTGTACAAAAGTGAAGCCAAAATATCCTGGCTACGAGCGCCACCATCTTATAACTTTGTGCACTAGCGACCGGGTGGCATCCAAGTCCTGCCCATACACCCGCCCGACCAATCACGAGTCAGCTGTCAATCATGATGTTTCACCCCATTTTTATAGCATCAAATAACTAATCAAAACAAACCTATCCAAAAAATGAACACCTGAACAAACATCAACGTGATTTAAAAACTACCCAAAATGACAGAAACCATCTTTGGGGAAAAATGTATTGAATGTGTACTTTGAGTTTTTAGTTTGGCTCATGTCCCATCTACTAACATGGAGGAGGCTATACTGCAGTCAGCAAGCAGGGGGCGAGATGTTTTGACTTCTGTGGAGCTGTTGGACTGTCTGTCTTTACATACAGTCTGTGGTGGGACCACAGTGGTTTGAAGATTAGACAAACACAATGTGGAGAAGCAACACTGATGGAACTCCTGTCTACCTTTACATTTGATTTGTGACATTGTAGGTTTGTTGTCTGGAGCAGCAGCTCATTCAGGCTCAGTCTCAGCTGGTGGACGCCCAAAGAGAGAAAGAGCGGTCTGTGCAACAGGCAGAGGAGCTTCAGTCCCAGCTTGCCCAACTTAAGGTGCTTCAGCAAAACCAGCATGTTGTCTCTTCCTGTTGTTATCACACCCAAAGTCCTCATATAGATGCATGTTTACATTATAAAGAACACCCTTTAAAGTGGAAACTGAAGTGTCAGGTTTAAATTATGTAATTCAAATGATACTTAAGTTCTGTGTGACTTAATGATGATGGAGCAACGTAAAGATCTGGAGGTGTGTAATCTGCAGTCAAAGAGGACTGCCAGGCTCTGGTTTGGGGATGCTGCTGGTGGAGGTGTCCTGACTGAGGCACTACTGTCTGTAGGGACATCATCCACCATTATCGTGGATTGCGATTTAAAAAACCCACTCACAATAAGTTGATCGTGGTGAATGTCCATTATTGGGATAATCATGAATATCCTCAAGAACTGACTGCAGTTTACTACAGTGTCCTATCTGTGGTGCAATAAAAATATTTGTTTCTTAAAAAAAGTCGTAATGTTTTGAGGAAAAAAAAGTCACAATTTTATGAGAAAAATGTCAAATTGTTTCAATAAAAATGTTGTAATATTTAGAGAAAAAAGTTGCAATGTTCCGAGAAAAAAGTTGCAATGTTTTGAGGAAAAAAAGTCACAATTTTATGAGAAAAAAGTCAGAATGTTTTGCAAAATAAGTCGTAATGTTTTGAGGAAAAAAGTCACAATTTTATGAGAAAAAAGTCAGAATGTTTTGAAAAATAAGTCGTAATGTTTTGAGAAAAAAGTATTAATGTTTTGAGAAAAAAAGTTCTAATTTTATGAGAAAATAGTCACAACAGAGCAAAATGTTAGGTAATGTGATTCCAGTGTGTTTTAGTGCCATGTTAAGAGTTTTAAGCATATTTCGTTGGATAATATTGTAAATTGCAATTATTTTGGCCAGGATAATTATGACATGAAATGTTCATATTGCCCCATGCCTAACTGTCTGTCCTAATAATGTCCACTATACATTTATTATAGGGGGCATCTGTGTCATAGGGCAGCTTATTTTGGCCGAGGAAATTTGGGCAAGAAAAGTACATGAGAGACATTTGATCCTTATGCTTCTCTTTTTTTCTTTAATGTCAACAGTAGAAGGTAAGAATAGGGGCAGGTTCTAGATTAAGGTTTGGTTTGTCTTTTCTGTGAGGCCGTACGTACACGTATGAAGCAGTGTGTGTGTGTACCATAACTAGGCAATAAGGACAATGTCTTTTAAAAAGTCACAGTGGTTAGTTAGCTAGTGAGTTGGTTTGGGCAGTTCCAGGTTATAAATGAATGACTATTGCTCATTCCATTGCAATTACTGATGCTGCACAAATTAGTGCACAAATAGTACAAAAAGTCCTTTAGTTATATATTCACCAGTAGGCAGTTTATATCCCCTGATGTGCACTTTGACATTAGGATTGGGCAATATCAAACTTCTTTCACTTCTCATAATGGCCAAAAGGCTGAACATGTAAATCTTGTAGGGCTGCTTGATGAAGGCAAAAATCATAATCACGATTATTTTTGGTATATTATTAAGATCACGATTATTTAACACAACTACTCACTGACTTATATAATTCAACTGAAAAAACCCCCAAATAAAAACAAATGTAAAAAAAATAAAAGATAGATAGATAGATAGATAAAATAAATAACATATAAATATATATATTTAATTAAATAATATAAAAACAATAAATAAAAATAAATTAGATCACAATAAATAAGATCAACTCTGTAGGAAGGTTAGTGCACTGAACTTACATACTACTAAACATAAATAAAAAATATATTAGACCAAAATTAATTAGATCAAATATGTTGTAGTGCACTGCCATAAATCTACTGAAAATTCCTAAACGTATATTCAACAGAAACGCACCGCTGTAAAGGAAAGGGGTGCGCTGGATTTATAACACATGACAAAATGAGAGCAACGTTGTGAAACAGAATGCGGCACAAAAATCATTTTATCTCAATTATCTTGTTTTCATAATCGTTGGAAGCCAAAATCATCATTGAAAATAACATTTCATGATTGCCTAGCCTTAGAATCTTGTTGGCACTGCATTGGAAATGTGTATTTCCCCATTTTCCTAAAGACATAAAAAACCTGTTGATCACTCAATCCATGTACATTTTAAGCTGTTCATGTCCTGGTTGCATTTTGACCATGTCTGTAAGTCTGACTAC
>JAOVVB010088186.1:0-13427 GCA_028570985.1 Heterobranchus longifilis
ATATATGTAGAAATGAAGGGTGGTTCAGTACTTTTGCACAGTGCTATGAATTACGATAGTGTAACCTCACAACTTCAAGGTTCTTGGTTCAATCCTGAGAACCTGTTTGAATGTCTGTGTTCTTTCATTTGGTAAACTGGCAAATAATAGAGCTTTGTATCAACCGTCATCTTAAATAAATTAAGTCATTGATGATGGATAGATGGATAGATGGATAGATGGATGGATGGATGGATAAATGGAAGTTCAAAATTTTTATGTAGTCCCTCACTGGTCTTCTGCCTGCTGCTTTCATGTTCACAAGCAAATGAACACATATACCAAACTGCAGCTTCATCAAAAGATGCAAGCAACCAATTACATTTTGGGGGAGGCCTCTGAGAAAAATACACACCGATTTAAAATTCAGTTTAAAAGCTTGTATACTCTGAAGGATGCACACTAATACCCTGTAAAACCAAACCATATTGTGTCAAAGCTTCTACAGTATAACTTAAAGTCAGAAGTATTGGTTAAGTGACTTTTAAATTTCTGAGAGGGACCTGTAGTGAAAAAGGTTACATACAGTACTATTTGAATTTGGATTTTTTTAATACAACAAGATATATTGTAAATTATGTCAGTGTATAGTTTAAAATTAAAAAAATTCTTCAATGTGCCCCTTGTTAACTTTGAGCATCTGCCCCTCTAAAAGTCTCTGCATGGCCCTGTGACCAAGGTTCAGTTCTAAGAAGACTATGAACTTAAATACTGTATACTGCTAAAACCATAATGGACCTAAAAAACCAAGCCCAGTCTACAGTAGGTAAGGGGGTTTGAAGAAATTTAGAATTAAGGGCAAGAATTTAAAATAGATGTTCCCCAAAGGTCTTCAGAGCTTGAGCAATTTGGCTAAGAAAAATGGGGAAAAGTGCAAAGCTTGTAGAACCTTATCCCAGAAGACCTGCAGATATTATTGCTTTCAAAAGTGTAAAAGCACAAATATGCAGCCAATCTTCATTTTTGTTTAATTACATTTTACTATCTTTTTTATAAAATATATTTTACTCTATTTATCTTGCAATATTAGATATCCTATAAAAAGATTACATATTAAATATTAAATTAAGTATTATTCAAATATTAAACATAACTCTAATTTGGTTTAAGGTTTTATCACTACATTAAAAAGTTTAAAGCAATGTAGACATTATCTCTCCTTAATTTCTTCAAGCTTAGGTGCTAACTGTAGAAGGAAAAGGTTTGTCGGTGTTTGCTACAGTAGTGTTTGAGCCACCTAAAGTAACTTTGCAAATTGTTATCTGTAAGCAGATTATATCTTAGGTGTGTAAAAATAGTATTTAGTATACCTTTAAGAATTTCAGCAGGTATTTTGAGACCTCAGTAAGATGAACATAGCGCTTGGCTGGCGTTTCAAATTTGTAGCTTTGTAGCCTCTGCCATCTGCTTGTTCTCTGAAGTGCTACTGTGAGCTCCATATGGAGACTGGATGGCGCCAAAAAGGAAAAAAAAAAAGGGCATGAAACTGAGGATTACAGGATGAAAGCAGATTTTATAAGCTAGGGGTTTATAACAGCCAACTTACACTTTGACATGGAAAAGGTGTCTCTCAATGTCAAACAAATACATGTACCAATTAGCCAATAAATGGTAACCAGAAATGCAAGAACATGTCCCAAAGGAAGAACTGCCCTTTCAAGATGGTAAATGGCATGTAATGTAAAAGGCAAGAAAATGAAGGTAGAAAAGCATGTAGCATTATAAAAAAAATAGGAGCATGAAAGAAAATAAAATATTTTGGACTGTAATAAATGTATGGCAATCTTCAAGTGGCAATAGAGAAAGAAGATCATATATACTTTATACTTTATATATACTGTAGGCCTGGAGCCTATCTCAGGATACACCTCTTATCCTGTACAGGGTCACAGGGCCTGGAGCCTATCCTAAAATACTTTAATCACAAGGCAGGGTACACCCTGGACAGGGTGCCAATCCATCACAGGACACACACACTATGGGAAATTTGGGAATGCCAGTTAACCTAATCAGCATGTCTTTGGACTGTGGGAAGAAACCGGAGTAAACACCAAGAGGAAACACATTATGCATGGGGAGTACATGCAATTTCCAATCACACAGACCAGAGGTGAAGCAGGAATGGAACCCCTTGAGCCTGGAGGTGTGAGGCCACAGTGTATGTTTGTATGTGTGCTTAATTTTCTACATTCTAGAACAATGATGCATTTTTTTTTAATCTATGAAATACAACTGTGGCATTAGGTAATAAAGTAGCAACAACATCAAGCACCGTGATGAAACTGGCTCTCATGATGACCATCCCAGTAAAGCAAGACCAAACCTGCTGCAGAGGAAAAGTTAATTTAGATTTACCGGCCTCAGAAATCACCAATTAACAAACTGCACCTCAGATTTGAGCTGTTATGAAGGCTTTACAGATCATAAGCAGAAGACATATCTCAATATTAACTGTTCTTAATGAAGTTGAGATTATTGCATATTTTGGATGGCTTATATGTAGAAAGAAATAAAAATCAGGAAAGACAATGGAATTAGAAAGTGTGTCCAAACATTTGAATGTCGCTTTACATTTGCTCACAATTTTCTAGATTCTGTAAACTAATCTCATTGGGAATTGCACAGGATATTATTTAATTCACTAACCTTTTCTCAAACATCTGTTCTCACATCAGGCTTCAAGTAATCAAGAGGTAAAATCACTGTATGTGCATGAGTCTTAAGCGTCATTTCCAATCTAGAAACATCAGTAGGATAATTACAGTGGGAAACTGCTAGAGGTGAGGGTAAATGAAGACCAATCGTGTTTTGGCCTTCCTGAGGAAAGGCTGCCATATGTCATTAAGCTCTCTGAAGGATAAAACATTTTAAGCTTATGTGTTGTGACTTTTAATGAACCCTCCTGTTAAAATTAGAGAAGTCACAAGGTATTACTGACCCCCCTGAGGAGGATATGTGTATATATTCATTAATTCTTCTAAGATGTTAGGAGGATGTATCCTGTAATTGAAGGTGTAGACAACTGTAAATACTACTTTACCAAAATATGGAACATAACATATGAGGTACAGTATATGACACTATCCATTAAATTCTTGTGTGATATACAGTATATAGTATAGTATATGGGCATCCTTGTGCTAATTTAAAATATGTAATCAAATCATTTGCTTTCAGTTTGTAAGGTCTATTTCAGTTGTAAAGTCACAAAAACTTAAAGCTTGACTCATTGGCACTTGTTATTCAAATTGATATTTGAATTGATAGCAGATGGTGATTCCAGAGACTCTGACCCATCAAACGTTGTGTTACTATATAATATTCATTGCCTCCTCTATGCAGTTAACTGCGAATCTGAAAACGGATGCCTTCAAAGCATTGCAGGGTTCTTAAAAATGTTTTATAGTGCTTCCGGCTAGCAAATTTCACTGTCTGAAATGTCATTAAGAAACAGCAGCAAGGGGGAACTCAGGTTAAGTGAAAAATTTCATGTAGAACTGTCTGTATACTGGGAAGATCTGCAAGAAGTTTTAGCTGACAATGCAGTGGTGGTGCACCATTCTACTGTGAAATGTGAATAGTTCAAACATCTGCATGGAAGCAAAATGTTACCTGCATCCTAATAAAAAAAGTGGCTTTACAAATGTTCTTCTCACCGATTAAGCATGTTTTTTCATAGCTATGCTTCAAAATGTAGCAGAAAGAATCGAGAGCAGAAAGCGAAAGAGTGGAGGTTACAAAAACATGGTATGATATGTTCAGCAAATACTGTACATACAGAATCAGTTTAATGGTCAGGTACATATATACCTTTAGGCATATGATGTACTGTATATCATGTTATCTGCATATCTCGAAGGTCGATTATTTCCAGAAGTTTGGGCTCTGTCTGGCCATTGCCACCTGTCCCTTCTCTTATGCGTTTTAGCTCTTAGCTATTCGTACTGTTGGTGATTCCCTGCAGTATAACCTTAAGCAGAGCTACTGTATGTATTTCCACATATAGCAGTTAGTTCTGAAGGAGCAATTAAATTGGATGAGAGCCATTTCACTATTGCTGATAATACAAATTACAGTCCAACAACGCTAAGACATTTAACTATATGAATCACTCTGTTTCACAGGTGTCTTAACAATTGCTAATTACCTTAACTGTTGGTCACCAGCCTGTGTAAAGGTAGGTTGGTACAGTTGGCAGTACTGGGGGGAGGTTTAGCAGCTGCCTGGCAGAAGCTACATTTAAAACCAGTTACGAAAGCACCTTCAGCAAGAAACACATCTGATAAAGTTATGTCACCTTCAACAACGCTTTATCTCCTTAGTAATTGCCTCTGAGCCATCTGTGTAGTTTCGTTCACTGCTAACGCAATCTACAAAGCTGACTAGGTTGGTTGCCAGCTCAACACTAGTTTCTGCCAGTCATGGAAGGATATGTGCTGGTGGAGCAAAGTAAATGGTTAAATAAAAAAATAATAATAATATGTTGATAATTAATGATGTTTGTAGAACTGTTGTATAAAAGCAATATAAAAAGCAGTCACTGACATAAACGCACATGCTGATATTATATAACATAATAATATATTCAGGACAACAGCATCCCTCTCATGTGATATTACTTAAATATATTGCAAATGCTCCTGAGGTTCATTTAACTAAATCACACACTTTAAACACTTTACTATGTATATAAAATGGCTTATTAGATGTTAATGTAAGATAATTTCCAAATGTTTATGCATAACTATTATATCTAAAACAACTTGTTTCAGCGCCACTTTTTAAAATTTATTTTAGCACATCAACGCTTGCTTTTCACAATGCTATTAGTGCTTCACAAATATAGCTGTCTACATTAGTGAAGATGTGTCATATTCAAAAAACATCATTTTCAATTTTACAGGTAATTGGTCTTTATACATTTAATTATTCAGTAACAACCCCCCCGCCATTTTATACCTGTCAGTCTGTCTTAACAAGACAAAATGTTCCTTTCCTTTCCCACTTAAAGCAGGCGATCATCTCTCTCTAATGAATAAGCATGTCGAAAGATGAAAAACAAAGTATCTTCAAAGTCAGGCTAATCCTTTCTCTTTTGAATACCTTCTATTCATTTTCTGCCTAGAATGAGCAAACAGTACAACATTAAATATACAAGCACATCTCTGAGTAGAATATGCAACCAATTCGTTAAACATTAACTGACAGTGCTTTTGACCACAGACCTTTGAGGTCTAACAGTGAATAATTTGTCATGTGCTATAGTGAGAAGAATAGCTTTTATTTTTTTTTCTGTTGATCAGATTGACAATTATGAGCACTACTAGCTCATTTTTATGTTGCTTGTTTGTACTCTCCTCCAAATGAAAGATCTTGTGTAATGGATTTTAACAAAGCAAGGTTTTAAAGTAGTATTATTAAGTAGATTTGTGCCATATTAATGTAATAATGGAGGACGGAGGAAACTAAACTGGAAAACCTAGAGTTCTTTTGGCGCATATGCTTAACTTAATGTGCATTCTAATGTGCTCTAATACTGTAACTATAATGAATACTATTCACTACAATATTAATCCCACTTCCTGCTGAACAGCACACATCTGAAAACTACACATCATGATACTGATTAAACTAAACATTGTAAAGCCTCTATAAAACTTCCTTCTAGGATATGTAGGAGCATAGGAGCAACAGAAAATATCAAACATACCAAAAGAAAATTAAGATGTTAACTAGACTGTTTTCTTCAGCCTGTATTAATGCACTTGTCCGGCGAACCAGCTGATTTGGATGAAGTTAGAATATGTTGATATCTTTGGGATTATGACAGGTGTTTGGCAGGGGAAATCTAAACTGCACGTGGTTATTGGATGTGACCAATTAGTTGTCCCTACTCTTTAATCAAGTATGATTACAGTTCTTGCAAAGGATTGTTTTCCAGCCGGTGCTGGATTTAATACTCACTTGCTTATTTAAATTGACCAGAGGTGGAAGGTAACTAAGTGCATGCACTTAATTACTGTATTAAAGTACATATTTCACATATCTATACATTACTTGAGTAATTTTATTACAGGATACCTTTACTCTAGTACATCATGCAACACATATCTTTACTCCTACTTGATTATTTTTCTGCATGGCAATGTGTTACATAGGCATAGTGGTGTGTAGTAATTATGCAAAATCATGTGACTTTCCTCGAGACACACCTAATAACTTTTAAAGTTAGAATCAGAGCTGGGAACAGACAGTGAGAAAAATACCACATTCACAATTGGGAGGCAGAGAGAGAGACAAAAAGGTTGGCATGTACTGTAAATGGAGGACCTTTACTTTTACATGAATAAAATTTGCCCAAGGGAATCTCTACTTCTACTCAAGTACAGGATTCGTGTACTTTGCCACTTCTGGTACTGACTGATATAATACTTTCTCACGCTCACTATTCTCTATAGCACTATTGCTGAATGGGCACAAGAATATAGGCTACATATGGAACAGGTAAACACACACTCACACACTATGGACAATTTGTAAATGTAAATCAGTCTAAACTGCATGTCTTTGGACTATGGAGGGAAACTGGAGCACTTGGAGGAAACCCACCAAGCACAAGAGAACATGTAAGCTCCATGCAGACAGATCCAAATGCGGGACTTAAACCATCAACCCTTGATGTCCAAGGCCACAGTGCAACCACTATGCCTACTTTAATAATGCATAAAATATGAATAAAAAAAAAAAAAAGAATCAAAATGCAGATTTACAAGTGTGGCTTCTAGACACTTTGTGGTATGTTCATCTTTTTAGTGAATTCAAAACTTCTCTAGTTGAAGGGAAATAATCATTTATTTATTAAAACCTGCATAAGGTAATTATCACTGAATCATTTTAAGTTCTGTTTTAATGAATCCTGCATAGTTCATTACGACACACTGTCCTTGTGTTCGCTGTCTACTTAAAGCAATTAGCATTATCACTGGCACTGAAATAGGTGTCATAGCACTTCTTATTAGCAATTTCTTTACTTATGGATGTAATTTACATTTGCCCGACATTTTAGCAAGACATTATACATAATACAATATGATTTAGAGCACAATAATGAATGCTGCTAATGGCCTTGCTCTAAACTGTATCTTCCTCTGCACCATATTGAATGGAATACAACATATGAGAGAACTACCGAAGACAATTTAGTCTGTGATTAGTTTTTTGGGATTCATTGATCGTCTTCCAGAAGGTTCATATTCAATTCTTTTTCACTGTATAATTCTGAAGATCTACACAGAAATAGAAAAGCAGCAGGGTTATCTGGAAGAATATAAAAATAATCATGCTAAAAATGAGAAGCAAAAGGTGAACAGTGTTAATCAAATGTAACAAAATTCGAGGGAAAAGAAAAACATGTACTCTCCCTCTTTCAATGGGGTATGTGACTGTTCTCAGAATTAACCAATTACATTTAATCTATCATTAAAAAAGTAATTAACATACACATGCCTTCAGTTGTTCTGTAGAATTTTTGACATCTTGGTTTTATACAACTGCTGAAGCCATGGACCTACAAAATAGCTTACAAAGCATGGCTGGGATCTCACTTTTAAAAGGTAATAATAAAAAAAAGGGTACAAAATGTTTTTTTTTTTCAAAATATTAGAAGTACAATGGATCCCATGAAGGGCATCATTTACAAGTGGAGAAAACGAGGCACTGCAGTGACATTACCAAGAACATGATGTCCTTTCATAACGGAGATGAAAACGTACCATGTAGGCTGCCAAGAGACCTATAGCAACAAGAAAAGACTTGCAGGAATAACTGGTAAGTACTGGTCATTCCCAGACAGCAATCTCTGGTGGGGAACACTGGGAAACTATTTATTTATTTATTTATTTATTTATTTATTTTTGAAGCCTATTGAATAAAACCCACTTGCTGTAGCTTGAAAGCTTGAGGTAGTTTTCTTTCTTGTTACCTACTCATACCCCCCTAAACTTTTCAAAGTTTCTTTAAATAATAACTGAAATATCACATGTACTTAAGTATTCTGATCCTTTGCAACAAAGCTTGAAATTTAGCTCAGGTTTCTCCCATTTCTCTATGTTTCTACACCTTGATTGGAGTTGAGCTGTAGTAAATTAAATTGATTAGACATGATCTGGAAAGGCACAAACTACTTTCTATAGAAGGCCTCAGAGCCGACAATGCATACTGTACCAGAACAAAAGTCATGAGGTCAAAGGAACCGCCTGCAGAGCTCAGAGACAGGATTAGTGCAAGGCACAGGTCTGTGGAAGATTACAAAAATATCTGCTGCACTGAAGGTTCCTTAGAGCACAGTAGCCTCCATAATTCTTTATTGGGAGAATTTTGGCAAAACCATGACTCTTCCAAGAACTGGTTTCTCAGACAAACTGGGGAGAAGGGCCACAGTCAGAAAGGTGACCAAGAACCCAATGGTTACTCTGACTGAGCTCCAGAGATCCTGTGTGGAGAAGGGGCAAACTTCCAGAAGGACAAACATGACTGCAGCTCTCCACGATCTGTGTTTTATGGAGAAGTAGCTAGACGGAATCCTCTGTCAACAATATAACAAAACACATAAAAGTCTGCAAAAAAAGTACCTGAAGGACTCTTAGGAACAAGATTTTCTAGTCTGATGAAACCAAGATCGAACTGTTTGGCTTCAGTTCTAAATGTAGTGTCTGGGAAAAAAACAGGCACCACTAATCACCTTCCCAATACCATCCCAACAGTGAAGCATCTTGGTAGCAGCATCATGCTGTGAGGTTGTTTTTCTGCAGCAGGGAGACTGGTAAGGGTTGAGTGAAAACTAAAAAGTGCAGAGATATCCTCAATTAAAACTTGTTCCACGATGCTCAGGACCTTTTACTTTGCCAAAGATTCACCTTCCAACATGACAAGGATCCTAAGTACACAGCCAAGAGAACACAATAGTCGCTTAGTGACAAACCTGAGAATGTCCTAGAATGACCCAGGCAAAGCCTTGACTTGAACCCTGTTAAAAATCTCTGGAGAGACCTGAAAATGGCTGTATACTGACGGTCTCCATCCAACCTGACTGAGCTTAAGAGGAATTACTAAAAAGAATTGTAGAAAATCCCCCAATCCACTTGTGCAAAGCTTGTCGTGTCATACCTAAAAAAGACTCAATGCTGTAATTGCTGCCAAAAGTGCTGCAACAAAGTACTGAGTAAAGGGTCTGAATACTTAAATACATGTGATATATCATCTTTTTAATAAGCTTACAGACATTTAAAAAATTCTTTATCTACTATGTCATTATGGGTTAGTAAGTGAAAAATTTAATAAAATTAAATAAACAGATGTAGTATCAGGCTGCACCATAACAAAATTACAAAAAGTGAAGCGGTTCTGAATACATACTGAATGCACTATATTCAGTTCAATTCAGTTTTATTTATACAGCACTTTTAACAATGATAATTGTCTCAAAGCAGCTATCCAAAATTAAAAGAAAATTATGGAAATGTGTGTGAGTGAAATTAATGTGTGTAAATCATAATGATCAGATTGTCCCTGATGAGCAAGCCGAGGGCATCGGTGGCAAGGAAAAACTTCCTGAGATGGCATGAGGAAAAAAACCTTAACAGGGAACCCATCCTCATATGGGTGATATCAGATAGCAGGAATTGTTTTGCAGATATACTGTATGTTAGGCAGCTGGAAGTTCAATATAACACAAGAACAGTTCAGCACCAGGATGGCACCAGGGTAAGTCAGACAGGTGCAGAGGGCAGAGGGGGTCTGGATCACTGGGAGCTCAGGAGCAGTATGTGTAGCTCCAAACCATCACGAAGCAGAATCCACCTGGAAGTGGTCCTTTTCTGAATTCCCCAGGATCCTTGCAGGGTTGGCCTCTATCTATTGGAGCTGGCACAATCTCCAGATGCCTCGGGATGGGTATAAAAAGAAAGAACAGGTGGAAAAGATTAAGCATAGCTGCCATTCAATATTAGCTGCACTAGATGAGAGTGTGCATTTGTATATGTTACCTGGTTTATATATATATATTTGTTTGTTTTAAATGAATTTTGGACTGAATATTCAGAAAAGTTTTTACAAACATTTTACTGCTCTTCTGACTAACTGTCTCCCCTGGTTCTCCCCTACTGCTGTTTTTTTTTTTTCTTTCTTTCTTCTTTTGGTTTAATCTTTTTTGTTGATTTTTATTATTCCCGGTTGATATGTGTATTTATTGGCCTTTTTAATTTTACAATTTGCCATTAAATATAAGTCTGTCTAGACAGGATTCAGTCAAGTTGTATAAAAAATAAAAACATTTATTGAAGAAGATACAAAAAAAAAAAAACATTGTATATAGGACAATGAGACCTCAGTCTACTTCAAAGTAGCTTTGGTACCTTGGGACCTCAGACAATTCTCCAAGTGTCTCTTTCTCACTGCATAAAACACTCTGCAAAATCCTTTGTTAGAATCAGCTGCCTTGTTGAATCTCATCACTGGTCTGAAATCTCTTCCTTTTCAAGATCCTTTTTTAGTTTTGGGAAAAGCCAGAAGTTGCAGGATGCCAAATCTGGACTGTAGGGGTGCTGAGTAACCTGGGTGATTGGATGCACTCATTGCATTGTCCCCACGAGCATTCCGAATCATTCAAATAGTTTCCATAGAGGTATGTTTGAGCTTAACAGAAAATTTGATGCAGAATCGTCGCTCTACTTACTAAGTCATTTTAAATAGGATGGCTGCACAGTACACATGCTCACTCAACAGTGTCTAGTGCCCCGCTGACTAGTACAGTGATGTCATCATTATTCACACATGTGCATTCCAGTCCACTCTCCTTGGCGGGAAACTTTCCAGGCAGACCTCGTATAATGATATTGATCGTACAGTGTAGTGTAGCCTTTTTCATTTGGGAGGCAAATCACTCTTGTCGCGATTCCTTCATCATTCGCGGTGGTTAGACACTGGGATGTACTAGTGGTTTACTTAATTAAATTTTTAGTGTGGGTGATGGTGGTTGTACTAGGGTGTGTGTATAAGAGGTCGCATGCCACCTCTTTATTAGCCTCAGTCCACTTGTGTCTAAAATAATTTTCCAGTGTATGAATATTCAATTTTCAGATTTCTTACTTATAGTTCTATTGGAAATATCTCTATTATGAGAAGTTTTGTGATATTAAGCTTCAACATCTTACGATATGTTAATGTTGTCACAAAAAAACAGAAATGTGAATAACTCAATTTTCACAAAAAAGTTAGATCCAATTTCAAGGAGATAATTCATAATAAATCCCCAATTTAAATGAAGTTTGGTTCCACATGTCTGCCCTCTCTGTAATAAACCGGTATGTCGTTTGATTGAAATAAGAACCTAATTTTAGTTTCTCATATTAATTGTTTTGTTCTGCCATTTTCTGCCACAGGAGTATATATAGAGTATACTATAGAGTATAGTATATATAAGATATTTTTTGCAGAATTATTAAAAAAGAAAAACTGAAATATCACATGGGCCTAAGTATTCAGACCCTTTGCTCAGTATTTAGTAGAAGCACCCTTTTGATCTAATACAGCCATGAGTCTTTTTGGGAAAGATTTTCACACCTGAAAGGAAACGGAAAGGCTGATTAAAACATCGTTTGATTTGAACATGCTGTACATAATCAATCAAATTTTCAGAGTGTTTGCCAAGCCTTATGCTATCCCTCACCGTATCATGAAACCTAAACATGCCAAACCATGCGGCAAAATGGGTTACACCTTGGTCTCATCAGACTAAATACTAAGCATAATCCTAAAACATTTGGTGCTTAGGTCTGTAAATGGTGTAAATGGAATCCTGAATAGTTTTAAATAATAGAATTTTGGCACAAAAAAAAAGAAAAGAATAAAATGCAGGCCTGAATGCAGGAAGAAAACTATCACCACCCACCTAAAGCACAAATTAGATTAAAAAAATAATAATAATAAAGCACTAATGTCATAATTTGTATAACTGGGTGCTCTTCCACATTGTCACAAATATGTAAAACTTAAGACATGCCAAATTAATATGTAATTATTACTCTTTCATCTTAAACTTATCCTGAATTAAAATGTATTATTCGTTAGTCATACCTACTGTAAGTAAACAAACAAACAAAAAATAATAAAAAAGACCATAAAAAGCTTATTAATCTGTTAGTTTCTCTCAGCTAGCAAATTCTCCACACCTTACACTTTTGCCTCTTGTACTCAGTATTGATCAGAGGCTAGTTAAACGCACCAGCAGAACTGCTGTGCTTAGAGCTTCTGAAGCCAAGTAAGTGTACACAGAGTGTTGTCATTAGCTTGGCAAATGCTGTCCTAAGTCTCTTAAGACCATAAATTGTTGCCATAGACAATAAGTGTGAGTCCAGAGGCAACTGTTAAGAAAGAGTTCAACATTTTTCCAACACTGTTTATTTATTTATATGCATTTACATTAAATATTAAACTATTGTTTTTCATCATATATTGTTTTCATTTTAATATTTTGTGCAAAATACTGTTTTTTTGTATTTTTTATACAAAATACCATTGAGGTAGAAAGTTTTCTCCGTGCACCAGAGCCATTATCAGACTGCTTACTTCAGGTCTGAAATGCCTCCCAGGAACTCCTTATAATGGCCCAAACACATGGAGACGGCTGAGAGCAAAGTCAGGACTGAACGAGACATGTGGCACAAACTCCCAGCCGAGTTCCTGTAATGTGCAAGTGGTGTTCATAAATGATTGTGTACTGATCCCATAGACAGATGCGTCTGCAATCAGTAATAATAATTTCATTCGCAAACTATGCCTAGCTTTTCCGGTTTGACTGAACTGTCGTTGTGTTTTCTTATTTGGTATTTTGTATCTGGATATGTTGTTGCGTTTTCTGATTTGTTATATTGTTTTCAGTTTTGTTATTTTGGTTTTGTTATTTTGTTTTGCACTTCTCGACCACCATACGTTTGACTTCAACAACTTTTATATAGTTTTTTTAACTTGTTATTTTGTTTTCTGATTTGTTTTATTGTCTTCAATTTTGTTACTTTGTTTTCATTTTGTTATTTTGTTTTTTAATTTGTTATTTTGTTTTCGGTTTTGTTAAATTGTTTTGCACTTCTCGGCCACAGTACATATGACTTCAAGAACCTTTATATAATTATTTTTTATATAATTACATATTAATTATATAAAATATAATTATTTTCTTTATTACCTATGAGCGTGTTCACCTTACAAAATTATTGAACACTAACTACAATATGAAAGACATATGACATGTATTCATTAGATATTTTTCAGGTTAACTTACAACTTACTATAAAAGTTTATTTTGCAGGTTTACTATTTTCAGCTTACTGTAC
>JAOVVB010088211.1:0-13427 GCA_028570985.1 Heterobranchus longifilis
ATGCATGTAGATTATTACAGTACAGTAACACAAGTTTATACAACAGGACAAATTTAAAAACTACGTACAAAATGCAAGTATAAGCTGTGCACACTATGACACTGTATAACAATGTAAATGGAAAAATAAGCTATACACATAATAATATTGAAAATGAAATGAATGGGGCAACCGGAAAGCCGAGTAGTTAGGGTACATACCATGATGTGAGCAGCCCTGAGCAGCGAGGCCCCGGTTTGATTCCCGGCTGGCCGGACTGTTTGCTGCATGTCATTCACCTGTACTCTCTTTCCCCACATCCCCTGCCTCTCTACACTATCTCTACCAAATAAAGGCATAAAATGGCTAGAAAAAGAAAAGGTAAAGTCTGATACCTTTTTATAAAATATGGTTGGAATTTATGCATTTTCTGGAAAATAATTAGGTGCAACCTTAATTAAACTGAAAGATGTGGCTGGATAGTAACGCTTCTGTGGTATAATGGCTCTGTAACTGTAATCTGCCTCTCATAGCCATTTAATTAATTTGGAATTATGTATGTTTTTTTGCCGTTGTTGTTTGTTTAGGCGACTTGGTTTACTAAAACATGTCTTTGTTTAATAGGAAGGAAATGAGGTGGGACGAGGATACATGAGGGGGATACATCTGTATTTGTCTTGATGTGCTGAAAAAAAAAAAAAGTTGTGCTAAAAAAAAAAAGAAAAGAAAATGAAGTGAATTAGAATATTAGTGCAGCAAAAAAACGAAAAAAAAAACACCGGTACCACCTGTATACATTATGGTAATAATGATATGAGCATATTAGTGCAGAAATGAGCTTTACACATGATAGTACCGAAAATGATATGAATTATAATAGTGCAAAAAAATGTAAGCTGTACACATGATAATAATTATAGGAAAATATTAGCTAACCTGTTAGGTTAGTGTTCGGATTTCACACACAACTGCACAATGGCTGCATATTGTGTTGAAATCATATTTATTCCACAGAAATCCTTGCAATGGAGTCGGGTGCAGACAGACGGCCAGTTTATCCTCCGAATGCAAACCCTAACCCTTGTGAAACTATAATCAGAGCTGGAGTACGGATCAAAGCAGTGCAAGGTATCTTGTCTCTCCAATTATAGAGAGACGAGGAGAGCCCTCAGAGTCTCTGGGGAAGGAAGCAGCGGAGGTCAGCTGGGCTGTGGGAACTTAACATTTCCAATCACTTGGATGTTTGAAGTCTAGCCAATTGGAAGGAAAGAAGAAGGAGGAGGATGAGCGATGGAAGGAAAGAGATAGATGTGGTAGAGGATGGCGGAAAAACGATGGCGAGAGGAAACACACAGATGAAAATGTGTACAGTGGAACCAAGTAACATTTCACTGATTTGTGATCACAGGCGAAATGTGAAGATTCAGTCGACAAAACCTGCTTTTATGTAGAGATGTTTCCGATACCATTTTTTACTTCCCGATACCTGAACTTCTGTATCGGCCGATACCAAGTACTGATCTGATTCCAGTGCGGTAAAAAAATATATACCGGATTTCCTCAAAGAGTGACCGCAGCCTTTATTTAACTCAACTGCAGAGGATACCAGGCATTTATTTGAAACTGGCTTTTATTAAGGCAGACCTTTATTTCTAATTTCCTCTGTTTAATTGGACAACTATAACATATGAATAATCCAGAACAACAAGAATTAAAATAGCATGGTTATTGTTGAATTTAATAAATTAAAAGCAATAGAAATATACATTATGTTTAGTTGGCATGCAGATATGACAGCCACTGGGAGTTTATCCACCTTTGTTTGTTCCCCGGCCATTATTTGGGACAAGCCTTTATTTGTTTGTGTTGACCACATACCCGGCCTTTATTTGAGACCCGGCTCTTTGTAAAACATGAACAAACGCATACAGAGAATGAATGCCTTAAATAAATAAATAAATCTAGGAATACATTTTTTTGAATTTTTTATAAAACTGTTAAAGTGCAGCCACAATTTAGTAAAATAACACATTTAAAAATGTAAATAGTACAGTAACAGTATCAAACAGTAATGCAACAGCAGATGAAAGTGCTATCCCTCGAAACTGAAGCCTTGCATACTGTACACCAGTGTTAAATATTGCCAAATTTTTCTAACGTTAGCTATGACTGTACACCAGTGTAAAACCTTGCCAATTTCTTTTACATTAGCTATGACTAATGTTACACTCTCCGCTAGTAGAACAAACCGGAAATCAATTCTTCTTTGCCAATCTAAAAACAATAGTTGCCAGAAGAAGAATTGATTTCTTGGAAAACGGTTGTTATTCCGGTGAAACTACTATAAAGTTTATTTTTTGGGGGGAGGCTTAATTACGTGATATTGGATCAGTGCGTAGACTCACTGGTATCAGTACTGGAAGAACTCTGCTTTGATGGTGCTAAACTGTATAATACATCACGTATCTTTGTTTAAAGGAATAGTTCAACACAGTGTGAAGCCACAGCTATACAGCAGGCTGTTAGATTAGAACGGATGGAAAAATGTTGTAAAAAAACAAAATCAGTTAACTGATCAGTCAGTTAGTGGAAGGTGCACGACAGTCTCTGAAATAATCTATCCGTGGAAAAGCTATGGAAGCCTACTTTTAACCTCTTGAGCAATTTCTAGCTGAGAATCCGTGACTCAAAAAAACCTTTTTAGACTGGAAGGGTGGCAATTTGGCTAGAAACTGATTGTGCGTTCATGGCCATTGGTTGTATTACTCATTATTCCTTACCTGTACCTTTTGATCCCATCATTTTGGCGAGGCAGAAGAAAAGAGGTGAAGAGAGGAGGAGGAAAAGAGCAGAGAAGCAGGGAGGGACACAGGAAATCAAAGCATGGAAATCTCGGATTAGAGGGAAACAGAGTGACTGTTTCACCCAGCCTCTGGGTGCGGAGAAGTGAAGAGGAGAGGAGAACACGGTCACGGTTTTTAGCCAGAACACAGACGTGAGTAATTGCTGCCACTGGCAAAATGGAGATATAAACCTGACTAGATTGGGTTCTCTGTATTGTTTAAAAGCTCAGATCTCGTGTGGATGTGACCAGGAAGACTGCAGTGTAAGGAATCTCAAAATGCAAGAAAACACTGGTGCAGACCCCAGCTAATTCAAAACAAAGCCTGGGTCTGCATGCAAGTTAAAAGAGCACTTTATTCAGTATGATTGGGTGTAATCGAAACCGTTTCTAGAATCCTTCTCAAGAGACAAACACCAAAACACTCATTTCACACAATCAGTTGGCAATCTATTTAAATTTAATGAGGAGAAGAGTGGGGCACTAAATAGTTTATCAACACATTTGCATTAAAGTCTGTTGTCAGCATTGATTTAATCATAATGGGCATCGATATAAATCATTTTCAAATGCATCACTGCATTTTCATCCTCTCGTAAATGATCCATTTTCTGTTATTAGACTGGTGGTGTTTTAGATTTCCACAGGAACGCATCTGAAAATCGGTGTGTTAAACTTGTCTAGTTGTTTATTATTATCTAGTTTATTTATTATGTAGTGATGTGAGTGATCTAACAGAAATGTTAGCACTTCCAGACAGTTCAAACATTGTCGTTATTACGTCAGTCCACAGCCGACTGACTTTGTACAAGGCCTGTCAAATTTGGCCAAAAAAAAAAAGACGTTCGATTATTCCTTCTAAAAAAACTCATCGGTTCAAACTATTCGAATGTCTATTTTTGTGCATTATGTTCGTAATATGGCAAACCGATACAACGCGAGACATAACTACTTGTATAGGTATATTTATTTCAACATAATCACGTTTCTTTTAAAGTGAAACTTTGCCGATTTTCAACCGGCTCTGTGTCACTGCAGTGCGGGCACTACATGCAGAAGAACGGCGCCCGGAGCTCCTCGCTCACCCGCCGGCGAATAACGTGTGCCGGGTCATCCGAAATTTGCAGTTTCACTTTAATCATCATCATCTGCATTCATATGCATCAAAATAAACAAATAAAATAATGTGCTATACCATAAACTTTGCAGAGAATATTCCAACCCAATAGGAAAATCTTAATATTTATGGCAGCAAATGTTTTTAATGAGTGTATATTACATATGGTTGGACTGATTTTTCTCATGCCCCCTGTGAGTTTTGTGTGAGCTGTATAATTTATGGTCATTCAGACATAAATGGTGTGATGATGCTGAGACACAGTAGGACTTCATGGTGTTGAATTCTGCATGAACAGCAGATATACACACACTGATAGATGTTATTGTATGCTGCCATATAATCATGTTTATTTTTAGGTTCAGGTTCTGAACATTTCCATATTGTTGTGGTTAATTTGAAGGATCCATCACGGTGGACGGCCACGAGCTGCACGAGGAGGACCTGAGGCTCATGTACAGCTTCGACCAGAGCGCCGGCTCGGCCGCTCAGTATGAAGCTCACTCTGACGCACAGGTATGCTCGAAATTTCAGTTTTCATTTGATTTGAATGCATTTTGGACCCTGGTGGTTCTTTTCATCTAACTCTCGGCAAGAAAGACAATAAACTTATTACCTAAAATATGCTGCTGTTCCTTTAACAGTCACGCCCTTTTATTTTGAATGAATACAGATTTTTTTTTTGTGAACACATTTTTTTAATTATATTTTCCAACATTTTAACAATAGAAACAATCAACAAAAATCATCCCAAAAAAATCACAAAAAAATACAAGATGCAGAACAGAAATACACAAATCAAAATAGCAAAACTAAACAAAAATGCAAATAAAACCAAACAGAACTCCAAGAATCAGACACGCACACGCACGCACACGCACGCACACGCACGCACACGCATGCACACACTTTCATCAAAGGAGTCTGGTGGCTTTGAAGAGAGCGACAACAGTACGTTGCTCAGCTTCCGTGTCAGGACTCGTGTCTGCTCCTCCAAACTGGGGGCGGGCCGACCGCCGTCGACTGTCTCTAATACACTGACTATGGATAAGTACCCCACTTAAAGAAATTTGAATTATCCCTTTAACACACATGAAAGGGTATAGAAATACAAAGACACATACAGCACACCCCCCTCTCTCCTTCCTGCTGCATTACTAATGTATAGATTGAGCTGCGAGGTGTAATGTAACCGGATCTAAAAAACATGAATGCTTCTCTGCTGCTCCTGCACCAAGCTGCCATATACTGTAAATGCATTTATTTGTCTTTACCGTGAGTGTGATGTATGAAATCATTTCACGGCTAAGTGGAAACCAGCATGTATGCGTTTCCCACAGGCCCTCTCTAATCAGTGCTCCTCCAACCGTATACACACCACACGGCTGCACCTTAATACCAGTTTACTGAGCTGGCTGTTTAATTCTCTCTCTTACTCTCGCTCGCTCGCACCGACTCTCCAGCTCCCATCTGTCTGTCTCTCTGTTCTTTCTCTCTCATATTCTTTTTCTGTGTGTTTTTCTCTGTCACCCTGTCGTCTCTTCCCAGGGTAAAGTGTTCGGGGCTGGCAGCAGCTCAGCCTTACACAACACGACCTGATCATTTCACTTTAGTGACTCACGCAGAATACAATATTGTCATTATTGCTGCTGTTATTACTTTTACATCATAAATGTTTGAACAAAAGAGTAAGGCAGATTTCTCTCATATAAAGGTTGCTCTCTGGATGCCAGCCTGCCTTTTCAGCTGTATAGTTTTGCAGCGTGTTTCTGAAGGAGTCCGTGGCTTCAGTAAACTACAGTAAACTCTGCATGTCTTGTGAAATTCTGTCACACTCTGCTGCTAGGCTGTTAAATGCACATGGCAATAATTGTGAGGTGATTAGAATACAACCTGTCAGCATCAAAGTGTTGCAGGAGCACATTGTTTGTTGTTTCAGTTGCAGGAAAATATTTAATTTGTGTCTTAACTTCATCACTATGGTAGGAAGTAGAGCTGCAACGATCAGTCGACTAATCCATTAGTCTATCGACATAATTCATCGTTAAAGTCATTTTTCAGACAAAAATGACAGAAAATGCTGTTTTCAGCCTCTCAAATATGGATATTTCCTGCTTTTCTCTTTTCTATCGTATTAAACTGAATATCTTTGGGTTTTGGACAAAATGAGAGATTTAAAGACATCACCTTGGACTTTTTTATTTTTCACTATTTTCTGATATTTTATAGAGCAAACTATTAATCAAGAAAATAATCATTTGTTGCAGCGCTACTGGGAAGTCAACAAGCTTTTTGCTGTTTACTGTACATACTTAGTTGATTGATTATGTATATTAAAAATTTTTTTTTAAAACAATTTCAAAATATAACTAGAGGGTTTACCCTCACTTAATTGTGGAAACCCAATTAAAAATTGTTTAGTATATATTTTTTAATTTAATGATTGCTAATGATAATATAAGATGTAATAAAAAAATATGACAAAATATATGAAGCAATAAAATATTTTTTTTTGATAAATCTATGCATTCAGGGCATATATACAAGGTATCTTTCCAGGACACAAGCAGTGAATCTTGAGTTAAGTATGTTGTCCTCTGGTTGTTGTCCCTCAGGTGCTGGTGCTGCTGGACGTGTCTCCGGATCAGTCCATGGTGGACGAAGGCGTTGCCCGAGAGGTCATCAACCGCATTCAGAAACTACGCAAGAAGGTGGGACAATTATTTCAGGAGCACTAGTAGCTCTGGAAACTGGAGTGACACATAACACGCTACTCGTGAATTTTACAATCCAGTGTCTAATGAATAGAATACGACGCATTAGAAACTGTTTGCCTGCAGATGTAATCAGGGCTGTGCCAGCGTGAGCAAAACACAGAGGCTGGAAGACAAAATACCAAAACACGTTGCATGGTGAGTAATGTGTGACAGTGAAGCAGGGGGAAGAAACTGACAGAGTACGAGAAGCATTTAGGAACATGGTACTTTAGGACTGAAAAAGTTATTAAGGCATTTTAAAGGATGACGACATTCATTCCTAGAAGAGTTGTGTGACACTGCCTGCTCTCTAGAATTAGAACAAAATACAGAACCTGCGGTCAAAACTACTTGAGGTTTCTCTTGTTATGCATCTGTTGTGGTCAGTGATCTTTTTAAGCGTCCTGATATTGACCATATCCTCACCACACACCCCTTCTGCCTCATATATTTCTGTCAATATAGTAGATTTAAAAGTTGATTAATCAATCAATCAACAGAAAATTAATCGGTAACAATTTAAATTTATAAAGGTATAATATGTAACGTTTCCATATTAAAAGGTCTAAAAACGACTAGACCTATGTTATATATTTTGTTGAGTTGTGTACTTACATAATCCCAAATATTTTCAACAATTTTCAAACCAGAGAAAACTAATTTTATTCAAAGTAACAGTCTGTTACATTTGGTCAATGGTGTCATATCCCCTTTGTTATAGTTGTCTGCCAGAAGCTGTTATCAGTTCAGGTTGTAGCCACATTTTTACCATACACTTTTTAGATCTTGATCATTTTTAACTATATATTTTAACCGGATGAAGGATTTTAGTCATCGGACATCTGGATCTGAAGCTGAGCAAATCCCACGCTGCTTCACGACGTCACCAAACTCCGTCTGTTGTTGTTGTTTTGATTGAGAGAGCCCTAGCGGCAGAAAATGACATATTGCAAGTTTAAGTGATTCATTAAGTAAAAAATACAAAATGATCTCAGTATACAGCTTCTCAAATATGACACCCCCATCTCATTATTATTATATATGCATTAGAGAATTCTGAAATGTGGAAATGTGATGAGGAAAATGGGGAATAGATACATTTTTAGATGTGTACTAAATTGGGCGTCCCGGTAGCTCACAGAGCTGAGTCGTTACCGCAGCGACCCGGGTTCATGTCCGCCCCGGGGCCCTTTGCTGCAGGTCTTCCCCTCCTTCTCCTCTTTCCTTCTCCTCTTTCCTCTCTGTCACTATCTAAATAAAGAATAAAATGCCAAAAATATATCTCTTTATAATGTGTCCCAAGTTGAAAAAGAGTTGAAAAATAAAATGAGCTAATGAAAGATAAATAGAAGAGTAAAATAAGTCATGTTTTAATTTAATTTAAGTTATGAAGTAGTATAAAGTACAAATCACTTTTCACACTAATTATTATTATGATAATTTATTGATGCATTCAGTTATATTTTTGACTGATTTACTACAACGTGTCAGTTTCAACCATTAGTTGGACAAAACATTAATGTGATGCCATCATGTTGTGCTCTGTGGACATTTTTCACTCTTTTCCGACATTTTATAGACTTAAACTATTAATTGATTAATTGAAATGAATGAAAATAATCGTTAGTTGCAGCCCTACGACGTATTATTTTGTTACATTTCCCTCCCTTTGATCACCCTGTGCTCCCCACTTCCTCTTTAGGTCCCATGCTAATTTTGTCAGGGCAGTTTCTGAAATCTTTCCACTGCAGCGTCACAGTTAGAAGTTTCTCCATCATAAGGCAGGCTTAATGGAAGCTTAATTACAGTCTGGCCCCTTTCAGATTCTAATGTTGGAGCTTTGAAGTGGTTTGGGGAGTAAAGACGGATTAGCCAGCAGCCCCTTGTTTTCACAAGCAACAAACAGTTTTTTCCGTCCCCCTATAGCAGTGGTGTGCACTGGCTCCCGGCCAGGCTAAATTCCTGCAGTTATTTCAAACTGAGATCTGTTAGGAATTTTCCACCCCGGGGATGGGAATTAATTTTTTTTTTAACAATTCCTTGACATGTTTGGTAGTAGTTTGTGGGTGTGCATGCGTGTTTTTATCCGTGTTTGTGTGGGTATTTGTGTGCGTTAGCGGCATATGCATGGTTGAGAAACAGAGGTCAGTATTTCCTTTTTGTTATTGGACTGCTCACAAACGGATGTCACACACACACACACATACACACACACACATACACACACTTCAGGGTAGGGTCAGTACCTTGACTTGGCAGGAAAAGCCTATAAACCTTCCTACATTGATTGACTGCTCCTCTGTATCTAGCTAACGTTATTCCCCTGCCCTTGAGCCACATACTGCAATTGGAGAGTGTGTGTGCACACACGTGTGTGTGAGTGTGTGTGTGTGTGTGTACTATACAGTCAATATATGTGTGTACGGCTGTGCACACGTGTGCACGGCTGCACACTGCAGATTAGGATGAGATCAATGTGTTTGAATGCATCAAGGTTAGAGGAAGCTATCAGCAGACAATGCCAAAATAGACGCAGGCTTTCATCCAATGAAAAAAAATCTCCCCTTATTCCCTTCTGCCTTTATTTCTTCCTACACTGTCTGTTTTTTCGCCCTTCCATTTTGTTTAGCACCCACCCCTCCCTTTTACTTACTTCTTTCAGGTAATTGTTTCTTCCAGATTTCATTTTCTTATAGTCGAGAACAAAGCTTTGAAAAGAATTACTTGTCACAAAAATTGTGATTGCTTGCGTCCTTGGCAATCCATTTGTTTTAATCAGATAACAGGTTTTTCTATTATTGTGCATCATTGTTTGAGGAGCTGTTCAAGCAGTACTTTTAGCATATTTACTCACTTATGGTTCCTGGTGTCTTTTAGCTCTTTGCCACTGGTGAATCTATTTTTCTTTTTTCTTTTTTTTACTAAAACAAATGTCCACATTACAGGGCTTAATGCTCAATTTGGATTTATTGCTCAGATCCAGTTTTTTTCTGTTTGGCTGCTCACATTTTTGTTTTAAATATGGCCATTATCAGACTCGGGTGTGACCTGGTCACGGCCCTGAACTGACTGGCAAAATAACAATAAATATCTCACGCAGCACACTGCCGTACTGAAGTAAACATGGAGGCCACTGAAATCAGCGTTTACGGTGGCGAGTGACGTAAAAGTCGCATGAATTCCGATATGACCATTCTCACAGCCGTCGCATGGCCGGTGATCGGATATGTATCAGATTCAGGACCAAATATGAAAGCGGCCCAGATCTGATTTGAAAAAAAGTCTGTGTCTGTGCTTGTAATGTGAACGTGGCCTTAGTTTGTGAAAACTGCTGTGCTTGGTATTCGTTTACACATCGATGCCTTGTCTCACAGGGTCACCTGGTGCCGTCCGATGAGATAACTGTGTACTACCGCTGCCAGCCAGAGGGGGAGTACTTGGGCTCTGTGATCCAGGCTCACACTGACTTCATCCTGGCTACCACCAAGGCTCCACTGTTGTCCATCCCCGTCCCCAAGACTGCCAGCGTCATCATAGAGGAAAAGACTCAGGTATGAAAAGACGCCTCGGGGCAAGCAGGATTATTGTTGTCGCTGTACGATGATACAAGTTCAGTTTAACAGGCAGCTCGTTGTGTAGCACATCCTTACAACATATATGAAACATGCTGGTAACAGACAGTGGGCCTCACGCAGCAACAGTCTCTTAAATCTTCTCTTAATTTTCAGTTAAGTCAACTCCAGATGCACAAAACATTCTTAACCATCCAAATCTGCTCTGACCCACTTGATCATAATTGTTTATTAGCAAAGGTAACGCCACCTAAACACTATTTAAGGGCAGGTGTTGTGCCGTGTGCAAATACTCTGGCACATGCACATGCCACCAAAAAAAATGGCAGTAAGAAGAAGTTTAGCAGTCGAGAAATCAACGTATTGTTAAATAAACGTAAACAAAGTAAATGTGATTTTCCAGACCATCATACTGTTGTTACAGAAAAATCCAAAACATATATTAATAAAGCATACACAAACAACACAATTATAGAACATATAATAATCTAATATACAAACATAATAAGCTATAAATAATATAATAATAATCTAAATTTCATTACCTCATATTGTGTTTTTTTTCTGTTGCTCAAATTTAAAATGTATGTTTCCTTACGTTGTACAAACAGTTTCAGGACTGTGAAAACAAGATGTTTTTTTCTTGCTCTCGACCACTCGAACCACAGAAATCAAATAGAACAAATCAGGGATAGGAATAAAAATAAGACGACATGTGTTTATATGTCGCTTCCTGCATGAGGCCCATCGTGTGTCATCATAAGTGTGAGTGATACTTTGGTGTGGAGTTTGTTGATTTTCTTCCCAAAATGTTGTTTGGATCTTTTAATGATGAAAATGTTCCTCTTAGTGATTCCCACATTACCACTCTCTCTGAGTGTATATGTGGTGTGTGGTACAAGTCACAATTAGATTTTCAGCACGTCTTTCTCTCCTTGCCTCTTTTTTTTTTCTTCTTTATTGCAGCTGAAGGGATCAGACTTGGAGTTAACCATAGTAAAGGGATCTTCAGCCCCTCGGGCTCCTCTAAATGGACCGGCTTGCACCTACGTGAACGTCAGGGTGAAGGTCAACAACAAAGAACAAGGTATTTTTTATTTTTTATTAATTGCCAATAGTGGATAAAATGATACAGGATACAGGTAAAGGTCTTTTGTTTTTTCCAAAAAACACTCTCCCACAACATCGTCCCAAAAAACAACAAACACATAAACAACCACAGCTGACCACAACAAACATAGCCTATTATAAATCAAGGGTACATATAATTAAATGAATTACAATACAGGGACATAACCATAAAAATCCTGCCAGAAAAGATCTCACATGAATACGTACTGTTAAACTGTCATTAGAGCATCTGCTGATTGTCGAAATAAAAGGAAGTTTAACCGCAGGGTTCCTGCCAATCCTTAAAAAGTCTTAAAAGGCTTTGAATTCATTAATCTAAAAATACAGTAAGGCCTTAATCAGTTTTATGTCTAAATGTCTTAAGACATGAGAAGTAGGATTTTATGAAAAGTTTTTTTTTCTTGTTGCATTATAAAATCTCAAAATGATTGATAACATCTTTTTTTATTTTTTTTATTTACCATCTGCCTCTCGCATTAATGTGCACATTCAACAAAAACTGGCTATTTAACCAAAGATTGCAGCATGGCTGAAAGGCAATGCATACAAGGCTCTGTGTATTGTATGAAAAAATAATAATAAATCTCTGCACAATGGGAATCGAGGCCCACATGCAGAGAGAGAAAAACAAAATCCCCAAGAAAACATGGCAACAAATGCCAGGTATTTCCCAGTTCTATTCTACCCTGTCTCCACCACATTATTTATGTTACAATAAACATTTGGGCTGCAAAATTGTCCCTTAATGTAAGTAATTGATGTCGGTTCATGTTTTTTTTTCTTCGGTTTTCTGTTTTTTGTGAAAAAAAAAGGTCTTAAATTTTATTCTGAGAGGCAATAAAAAAAGTCTTAAATCTATCTTGCTTTAAGCTGTAGGGAACCCTGTACCATTTTTCCTGGTCCTACCTGTAATTCACTCTGTGACTGTTTGGCTACATTAGTAATCCTGTCTGACTGGTTTCCTGTGCAGAGGGGGTGGTGCTGCTGGAGAACCCCAAAGGGGATAACAGACTAGACGTGGACCAGCTGAGGAAAGTGTGCAGCAGCATCTTTGGAACCAATAACACCCAGCTCAGATTCTTCAACGGCGGGACTGGTGAGAACTGCTGCTGGCCCCTCAGAAAGACATTAATGCAGCGAGGCACTGTTACAGTAGAAACATCTGCCACCTCACAGTGACTGTGGGTCCTCCTGCAGACACCTCCTGCCTACAAACTCACGTAAAGACTACAGCAGGGTTTTATTATTGTAGTTAACAATGGAGCCCCAAAACTGACAATATATAGTAAAAGGTTCTCAATGACAGGTTATAACAAAAGTGTTACAGAATACATAGAATAAATAACACTGTGTGTTAAATAATTAAATAGTATGTTAAAATAGTGTAAAGTTTTATGCTTTTCATTTATCAGTTTATAACAGGGGTCTCAAACTCAAATTGCTATTGTCATTTTATAGGAGGGCCACTTCAACTTTCAAGTACTACAAGAAAGCACAATATTCCAAAATTTTAATTTTTTATTTCCATTGCAACAAATAAAGCCCGCTCCACCATTTCTGACCATTATTTTGCACCAAATTAAATATATTTATATTTAATTGAGTGATTTTATTTATATGTAATAAATAAGCATTTGAATACTCAAAAGCATTTGAATACTGATTTGTACATTGGTTACCATGGTAACGGTCGAAGCTTCGAAGCATTCAGGTCAGCCCTAACTTTGTTGGATGATTTTGTCAGTTTAGGGGCTCCATAGTAACCCATATGAAATTCTAAAACTCCTCTGTGTGCGTTTGTGTTTTTCTTACAGAGTTGACAAGCAGAATGGACCTTCAGGCTTTGAGCGGCAAAACTTTGTCAGTGACTTCAGGTTCCTCCTCCCCTGGCCCCGCTCCCTCCACCGACACCCTCCTCTGTCCTTATGTGAACCTGCTGCTCTGCAACGCACAACCAGCGGGTGAGAACACACACGCACGTGCACACGCACACACACACACACACACACACACACACACACACACTATAG
>JAOVVB010088294.1:0-13424 GCA_028570985.1 Heterobranchus longifilis
TGTGTGTGTGTGGGTGTGTGTGTGTGGGTGGGTGTGTGGGTGTGTGTGTGGGGGGGGGTGCAGCTGAGCAGAACAGATGGTATTATGCAGATCACCATTTGCAATAATCGGCTATATTTCACTAACTCATAATTATCCTGATTGGAGCTGCATGCTGTCTGAATGACTCTGACATGTGACACATGTCAGTCACTCTGTGCTTGTATAATGTTGAATACGCACTCTGCTCACATCCAATTTACACTCTTTTCTCTATGATTCCCCACTTTTTACTGGCGCTTTTTACTGGCGCTCACGCTGTGCTACAGTATGTAAATATAAAAAGGTATGGTAAATAACCATGTAATGTAATGGTATGGTATTGATCAGAATACATGCGTATGCATTACTTGCATGCAGCTAGTCATGGTGATGTCATACATATCTGACGTAACAACCTATTATCTTCATAGTTACACAGCACTCAGGACTCGACATTTGGACAAGTACATTTACCTTTCACTTGTCTAGGCCCAAAAATCACAAGTTTCACAGGATTAATATATTTAGTTAGTTTATAAAATTTGAAGTTATTATACTGTTATATAATTATAAATAAATAAATAAATAATATAAAAGCTGATTTTCCCTTTAAATTTGAGTAAAACCATATGATCGTTTGTACGGTCAGAGTCAGGGTCATCATGAATAGCAATCATATGGAAATTTCAGCTAACATTAAGGAAATGTTTTTTATGACAGGTCAAAGATGATTATTTGATGATTTTCTAACTTTGGCACTCCTGTGATCCTCCCACGTGCTACCTGCCGGTGAAACTCCTCTGTCAGGTGAAAAGAAGCGGCTGGAGACTTCACGTGTGTCAGAGGAAGCATGTGCTCGTCTACAACTCTCCCCAGATCAGCAGAGAGGGTGGAGCAATGACCGGGACAGCTTAGCAGGGGGGATTGGACAAGTACAATTCGGGAGAAAATGGGGGAAAAATAAATAAATTTAAAAAAGTGCTGAAAATGTACAAAAAGTACTGATGCACACACATTAAAATCATTTCACAACGTTTTATATTTAAAACCATTAATAAAATTAGCAGCGCTATGGAGTTTTTGTTTGCATAAACATTAAAATAATAAGAACAGAGGTGAGGTGTTGAGCTTTTTTTTAAAAATTTGGGTGCATAAGCAACCTGTCTTTGAAATGCTCGCTCAAATGTCTGAGTCACGGTCCTCTTAGAAAGCATAAAAATCTCCAGAGTGCTGTCACTGCCTTCCACCATATTTTCAATGACACAAAACACACATGTTGCACGCTGCGCCTGCGTCTGGGAGACTGTTGCTAACTTTGGTTGATTTACTGTGACTTTTTCAAAGCGGGGCAATGAAAAACGGTTTTAATGATAATTAAAATTTGAAATGATAGAGACTATTTTGGACCAAATGTTCTCTGAATAGCTAGTATATCATACGTTTCATGATGTCAATCTTTCAGTTCTCAAGTTTCATTTTTGTACAGGCATGAACTGAAACTAGTGTCTACCTAGCAGGTAGAAATCAATCTAAAAATGTAAGGTGTGGTTTAGAAAAGGGTTGTTACTGTGTGTGATTTTAAGTTATTTGGCTCAAAAGGAGCAGCAGCAGTCTTTGAAGTCCTCCCCGGCACACGGGAATAACAACAGGTAACACGTATGAAGGAGGGACTGACCGTGGGTTCTCATGTGGTCTCTCAGTAGTCTTTCTGTTGCAAAACGTTTGGAACAGTGCGAACACTGAAACCTCTGACCTACAGCACACATACAAGCACACAAAGCAAGAATTACTAGATGTTAAAATCTGAATCTGTTGCAAACATTGTTATTAAGCTTCCTGTCATAATTCGGACATGTTTTTTTTTTACCTTCCATGGCGCTCTGTCGTATGATGTGGTCAAATAACTTGGTGTTGTTGGCGTACATCCCCCCACAGCCCGGACATGCCACTACCTTCTCCTGGGTGTGGCTGCGCAGATGCTCCCGAAGCTTAGGACGCCCTTTAGCGGTGGCTTCGCAATCTGTAGAGAGACAATCCTACATTCTTAGTAAGCAGAAAATGTACTCAGCATTTTAAACTTCTCAGACCATAAATTGGTTGTGTAATCTTTAGTTACACTGAACTATAATCTTGAGATAAATCATGTTAAATTACGTACCTTTCCATCTACAGCGTATTGGGAATTCATGGTCTCCTACTGGTAAATCTACGCTCAGGCTATGCATCTCCACGTGCCGATAGAACCATTCTGGGTTTTCATACGGGGGTTGCTTTAACAAAGATGCATAGAAAGAAGAAACACATGGCCAGAAATATTTAAGAGTTGAAGAAGAACATGTTTAAATTCTAAAACTGTGTGCACTTGGAAGTCAGGTCACTGAACTCTAACTGCTTAGCTTCTGGAGGCATCACGATTCGATCAGACTTTAGATTTTAAGGTCACGATTTAATTAAATTTAAAGCTTTTTTCAGCACTAATGACTATACCATCACTAAAAGATCAAGAGATTGTTGGTTTTATGCCCTGACAGCCGTCATTCACATTTTCAAATTCTCCTTAAAGATAGGCTACATGGTTTTAAGTGTGACATAACCATAAGCCATATTTTTTGGACTGTATCACAGGCCATATGGTCAAATTTAAATTCATTTAAAATGAGTGAATCGCAGATCCTGCTTTTGATTTAGATCGATTGTCGATTTAGAATTGAAATCGTGACACCTCTATTAGCTTCTGACATAATTTGCACAAAATTTCCCAAACTGTTATATCAAGTGAATTTATTAAGGTGAGGTTGACAAGATTATGTTGTTTATTGCATAGTCTAAGTGTGATATGTTTCACAGATGTCAGCTGTTCACACATTGCTGTCCATACATTGTGGACGTTAGTTGAAGAATACAGATTACCACACCTTGCACACTCAACTGACGCCTGCATCTGAGTAGGTGGTTAAACACTCTACACTTAAATTACAAGTCATCTTTCCTGCTTACTCCATCAACAGCAGCACCAGCCTCTGCCTCTGCCAAGCTTACCTCACATTCCTCCCAAAGGCAGATAAAATTGTCTGGGATTTCAGGGATGATGTTGCGGTTCTGGTAGCCGATGGAGCAGGTGCCAATTTCTGTCTGAGCATTAAGCACCTGCTGACCCAACTGCTTCAGCTTTGTATGGTAACAGTGGAAGAACAGATGTCTTCGTAACTCTTCAGGACCCTCCACAGAACAGAAACCACAGTCTCTCCAAAGACAGGTCCTCTCCCCTTGACACAAGTAAAGAGTTTGCATTAGTAGGCATCCATATTTCTTATTTATCATGAATTATCTAATAGCACTACATAGGGCTGCACAATATATTGTTTCGCGAAAGACTGCGACATATTGCTAAAGTGATCTTTTTTGTGCCTTTTGTGTTCCGTTCAATGTTCAATTTGTTCAATAAAATGTCAGAAATAACTTCCTTTTGCCATGTGTTGTACTTTAGCAGTATACTGAAAGCAGCAGAAAGGCAGAACTGATATGACTGTTTATTTATCGCAAGTAATATCGTTATCGCATATCGCATATTTTCCTCATATCATGCAGCCCTAACACTACAATGAAGCTATAACTATTTGGCTGAAGTGGCAGTAAAGTATGGATTCTTTCCACATTTTTATTCTTATTTTTATTCAGTATTTTTTAATCAGGCAGTCTTATTTAGATTACGATCTTTTCCTGAGAACAGGAAACATTTACAGCAAGAACACAACACAACTATACAATGACAAGGAATTAAAAACAGCTGCAAGAATCAGTCAGTTTGCTACTTTTCTAACATCAGTTAGTACGTTTTAAATTATCTATGGGGAACATAAGACCGTAGACTTGTTACAGCTCTAAATAAACATTAGCTGAGCCACAGGCAGGTACTTTGAAGCTCCTCACCTTCTGTTTCTTCCTCCTCCTCCTCCTCCTCCATGCTCACAGCATTAAAGTGAGCCTCCGCGTGCCTGCAGAAGTTATCCATCCGACTGAACCACTCCTGACACGAACTCCATTCACACTCCAATTTCAGTGTTTTCTTGTGAACCCGTTTGTTAGGAGGCATCTCTCAGAGTCAGAAATTGGCTAAATGTAGTGTGTTTACCCACAGACTGAAGCTAATTCGTCGCCCACAACCTGACATCTAACGTTAGTGCTAGCTAACGCCGGGTGCTGGTTTAGTAACATTTACCAGCTCTAACGTTACTGCAGCTTTAAAACATCACCCAGAAACACCTTGACAAACGAAAAAAAACATAAACAGCGTTAAATTCTTACTTGAATAGGAGCTTCAATACAATAACGTACTGTTTAAGAGCACCGACATGATGTAAACACGAGTTGTTTTGGCCAGCGAAGAAGAGAAGAAACGCGGGCTGTGTGCAGCTCAGATGTCTCCCCAGAAACAAAGTACACTTAAATAGTTCCGGTTGTAATATATTCCGCCTCAAAAACTTTACGCAAATACTGAACATGAGTGCAATTTTGAAGTCCCTGTAGCCTACTTTGCTTGGCATATTTGTAGCACGTTACTTTATACTTCCACATCCACCTCTACATTTCAGAGGTACGGAAGAGGATTAGGGACACTGTGAAAAAAAAAGTGTAAATTCTGAGATTAAAGTCAGAATTCTTTTTTTTTGTTGTTTTTTTGGTCAGAAAAAAAAGTCAGAATTCTGGGTCAGAAAAAAAAAGAGTCAGAATTCTGACTTTGACTTTAATCTCAGAATTCTAACTTTAAAGTCAGAATTCTGACTTTAAAGTCAGATAGAATTCTGACTTTAAAGTCAGAATTCTGAGATTAAAGTCAGAATTCTGACTTTAAAGTCAGAATTCTGACTTTTGACTTTAATCTCAGAATTCTGACTTTAAAGTCTGACTTTAAAGTCAGAATTCTATCTGACTTTAATCTCTAGAATTCTGACTTTAAAGTCAGAATTCTGACTTTAATCTCAGAATTCTGACTTTTGACTTTAAAGTCAGAATTCTGATTTTAAAGTCAGAATTCACTTTTTTTTTCACAGTGGCCCTAATCCTCTTCCGTACAGAGGCAAATATGGTGCATTTTACGCCCCTAAATTCATTTGTTACAATTTACAGATTAGGATTTTACATATAAAACAAACAAGTGTATGCAGTGTTACAGGTCAAAACACCTAACACCTTCACCAAATGTAATACCATTTTAACAACAGAGTATTAATATATTAAATTTCCAAAAATCATGAATGCTTTTTAAAATTAAAATGTTTGTTAAAACGTCCAAAGTAACTGAACAAGTGAACTTAATTATAAAAAAAAGAAAAAGAATAGTAGTTGTTGCATGTTTTATGAATTAAAAAAACAAAAACAAAAAAACAATGGTTAAGTTCTAGAATATAGTTCTAGAGTTGCTTGCCTAATTTATGGAAGAATAAAGGGAAATTCATTGATTTGTGGCACACCTTTTAAATAACATAGGTCTACTTTTTAATCTTTGGGCTCGAGGGAAGGTATCAAGTATTTTCAAGTCAAAAGGCTGAAGACTTTTTGGATTTTGTCGAGTCTAAAGTCGACAAGTTTGTGACTCGAGTCCACACCTCTGACCAACACTAGAAAAAGTAGTATAGCCCAACTGACAGAATTTTGAGGGTGATTCTGGTATGTGAGCATTAAAAAAAATTGATAAAAATCAAAACATAGCATAACACAAACAAGCATGATAAAGATCCCCTGTAATTTAGTATTAAAGAATGGTGACAAAGCTACATCTTTGGAATTTCTGCACTGTAATTTCTTATTTGTTGGCCGACATACACACTGATACCAATAGATCACCTAAAATCAGGTGATAACACTGTAATAAAAAACTTTTTTCCTTTTGATACATTTAGCTGATAATGCACTTGTGAATGCAGGACTTTTACTTGTAGTCAAATATTTATGCAATGTTGTATTGCAACTTCTAATTAAGTAACAGTAAACTAATTAAACCATTGCAAATAATAATGATGGCAAAATCTTATAATTTAATTTTCTCAGCTTTTATTTCTCAATTTGAGGCTTCCATCTCAACAGTAAACTGTTTCTCACTTGTAGTTACATTCCTAAGCAAGAGTAGTCCAGTGCCAGTTTACTTCACATTAACATCTTCTGAACCCTCGCAGGAAAAATGCATATCAGTCATAAAAATACAGCTATGTATCCAATATTACCAAGAAAGGTATAAACAATCATTATTCTCACCAGGACACCCTTCACCTTCCATAGACCTTCGGTAACTTTTACAACAATCCAGACACACAAATCTCACTTCTTCTCTTCTATTATCCCCTCTATTTATTTATTTACCCATCTCCACCTAATTACTGATTATAGCCTCATCTCTACACTGCTTTTCTTCACAATGGCCATTCTGTGTGCGTTTGTTCAGAGGTAAAAAAAAACAGCAAGCAAACAAACAAAATATATTAACTTATTAATTCATATTATTAATGTTGCATGGATTGTCGTCATAGAAAATAAATTGTGAGTGGGTACATTTTCCCTAAGCCAATTTTGCTTTGTGCGAATATTTTTTATATTTTCAGAGCACTTCTACCTCCATAAATCTGTTATCAAATTGGCACAATTTAGTAGCAGTCAGCTATTGATTTTGGCTGCCCCGAAGACCGAAATTCATCCGTACTTACTGTACTTTCCTTAAAAAAAACAAGTACAAAAATATACTTTCAACGTGGACACATAAGCTCACAAAGACCCAGTTACTAGCTCCTGCTTGTAATTGTTGAAATTTAAGAGAATAACAAACAGTACTGCTGTTGATGTCAGACCCCAAGCAGTTTGTTTAAACACTGAATGTGAAAATGTTCTACGAAGTGAAACAGAGCTTTGGACTTTGCACTGGGTCTATACTGCAGGTCGAGTCTGAGGCAGAAAAGTAACAGTGAGGTAATGGAATCTATCAAAAGGCAGATGAACCACGAGCCTGTAAAATAGTTCCATAAACCAATATCATATTTTGTCATCGGCGTTCTCTCCTCTTCCCCAGAGTGCCGTCTAGACGTCGTAGAAGAGACGCACCAGATGATAACGGATCCCAAAAGCCACCGCACTGCCCATCACCTGGGAGGGACACGGAAACGAGCATCCAATGAAACATTCACATACTTCCCAATATGACTCTTCCAGTCTGGATACAGCAGCTGCTTTGTTATACCTGTATGATGAGCATGATGACTGTGAGGTTTCTCTCATGGGTGGGACCGAGTAATTTCAGGACCAGATTTATTAAGGTCATGTTGTTGCACTCAATAAAATCATCATCTCCCTCCTGGCCTCTCCGCACCTCTAGCAGCTTTAATAACTCTGCCACCTGTTGAGGATCATTGAGACATTATTGTTATCGACAAATAAACACAGCAGGATGCCTGCCACTGTTCTGCCTCGCATGTGTTTACCCACCAAGACAAATACATGCACTTTTTTTATTTTTTATTATAGTAACTTGGTACAAACCCCTGAATCGCTGCCCACATCTCCAATTTTTTTCAGCAATTCAAATAGTAATGTAATGAAGTCAAACAATATGGCAATTCTGTCTGATTATCTGACAAATTGAATTCAAGTTTAATCCGGTCAGAGACTGGTCTGTGATACTAACTACTCTGCCAGCGTTGTCGTTTAAGGTTTTCCTTATATTTTTTATAGCACTCATCCATACTGCTATTTATTGTGCAATTGTACAATCTATATTTTTTATATCTATTCTATGTGATCGCTGAATGTCCTGTGTTTTTATGTTTTTAATATTTGTATTTTCTATGCACCGAACGAGTTGCACTTCCAGTTTCGTTGTATGCAGCGCTTGCAATGACAATAAAGTCAAATACTGCATCTGCACCATCAGGCCCGCTGCTACCTGCTTTCATGTATTGAGGGTACATGCTGCTGGACTGTGGGTGTGATGAGCATACAGTACAGCTGTTTTACATCCAAATCATGCCACTGCATTCTGATACTGCACACGGACAAATAGATCAGAAACAATTAGTTGATTAAATGATGAATCAAGAGAGAGAAAATGTAATTGGAATTTTAGTCTATTTTCAATTTTGCTAGTGGTTAATTGTTTAAGTAAATTAGCAAGTAAAATATATAATTTTCTGATTCTCTCTGTTTTACATAATTTTCAGTTAAATATATTTTGCTTTTCACTGTTGGTCGGACATAACAAGCAATTTGAAGACATTACCTTGGGTAAGGGCTGAAGGATTTTTGAAAAATCTTTTTGATTATTTTGAGCGATATTGCAATTGCGATAGTGGAGGGAATGATCATTTTTCTCATTTTCATTGAAAAACATATTAAAGTGATCATGGTGTAATTTTTGCGATGATCTGTACCAATCAAAGATTTTTGTCTTAAGTCTGTCGAATATGACTTGTAGGCTGGAACATCTCTGCAGCACCACAATACTTCATTTAGAACTGTATTTTTGCCTTTAAAAAATATTGCGGCTCCTGCCATTTGGATATTGCACTAATCCATATTGCGATTTCAATAAAATTTTGATTAATTCAGTCCTACTTTGGGCTCTGGGGAAAATGTGTAATTTTTCAAAAGTTTTTGTTTTTCTTTAGGCAAAATGGTTACGCGATCAGTAGAAAAAGAGAACACAGAACAACAAGAGCTTTACCTTCAAAATGAGGTGTCCTAATTTAGAGAGGTCCTTTCTTTTGAATTTAGAGTAGCTCATCCCCAGTTTCCCTGTGTCTGGATTCAGCCTTTCATTGAGAGAAAGACAAAGGGAAGAAAGGCCGACATTGAGAATACATAATGAGCATAAACGATTAATGAAAATATATCACATACAAGTTTGTTACCTGGGGAGCCGGTGTCTGGGACAGGGGATGACATGAAAAAGCTGAGGCAAGGAGTAGACAAAGTTAACCACTTGAGGAATGAAGAACAGCAGCATTGTTTTGCTGAAGTGTCCCAGGATACCGACTACAGCGAAGGTCATCCCAGCAAAGTAGCAGAAAGTGTCTCCCACAAACACAGATGAGGGGTACCTGTGACAAAATAGGTTGCAAGTTGACAGAATATAGAGGCATTGACATATTATTTTCAAACATTCTTCATAAAACGTGCTTGGGTAATAGGTTTAACTTACCAGTTGTGGTAAAAAAGTGCTAATGTGGTGAAGAAGAACGGTATCATGAAGTAGAGGGAGAAAACATGGTCATCACGGTAATCTCCTGATAAATTAAGACAACACAACAAACTCAGTCAGACGAAACATGTTCAGTATTTTGCAGGCTACGCAACAGGAAAAAGGTACACTGTAAAATAGTGTCACATAAGTTTGTAGTTCCAAAACGCGGAAATTAGTTAGCATTTCTGCACTTCCGGTTTCCTCGTCTGGAAGTCAATGGGTTTTTTTTCATGTGTTTTTGTTTAGAAGTCTGAAATAAGGTCTGTGGTCAACACAAGCTTCAGAGATTTTAACATTTTGTTCTGCAACATAAAATACATCAGTAAATACCCCGCTGATGCATTTCAAAGCTTTTACGTGTGTTTTAAAAAGCGGTTGCTAACAAGTGTCTAAATAAGACTACAGAGGTTGTCGAGGACGTTAAACGTCACCGTCAGTTTAGTAGTGGTGACGCTGACGTAGGCCGTGAAATGTGACCGTTAGTGTAGTTCTTTTATAGCCTAACATTAGCTTTTTACTTCTGGCGATTGCATTTATGCTTCTAAAATCATAAAAGTGGTGTTCATAGGAAGAGATTATCTTGCTAGACAAAACATGTAAGTATCATAAACTTTTAGCTTATTTTCTGTAATGATCCAAAATCCAATTCAAAAATCCCATAGGCTTTTTGACGAGGGAACCCATGGCGACGCTAACTTCCGGGTTGGTCTACAAAAAGATGTCATCCCTTCGGCTCCATATTCAGTCTGAAAAGGGTGACAAATTCTGTCCATGTGATACGACAATTCCACAGATATTCCCAAACTATTTTACTTTTGATTGATTGCATAGATCATATCCAATACACTCATGACTTGCAGCATAGAGGGGTGTGATGATGAGAAAGGAAACAGCCACACACCGCTGAGCTCCACAAGGTTGAAGACGATGATGGAGCCGGAGATAAACAGGGCTTGACCTGACTCGATGCCATTGATGCCTGCTAGGATGTTGATGGCATTTGTGCAGAATACTGCAAGCATTCCCATGTAGACGTAGTAGAGAATACCTGCAAAAGATCATAAATTATGTATTGTTTATAGAATGACCGCAGTGGTGTCATTTCCTGCATCAACTGTAACAAGTGCTGGGATAAAACACACACTATCCACATAACACATATAATATACCCTGCCCAGGGACTGGGGATTAGCTTTTAGCTATATCTGTACAATGCATCAGATTACAAGTATTGACATTTCTGTTTATTGTATGTGGTCCATTAAAAAAATTGTATTTGTCTGGTTATGTTGCTGGTCGTTTCTGCTGATGCATGCATTTTGATTTTATTTGATTGTAATATATGCTGGTCATACATACATACATGCTGGTTTCCTGTTGACATATTTTGATCAGATTGCTAATGCTGGTCATATTTTTAAGGGGGATGACAGGACAGTCATATACTGTTTGCATCACTGTTTCGATTATTTACTTGTCTGTTGATGCAGTGCTGTTACCCGTTGTCTCATGTTTGTTTTTACGTTGCACTGATGCTGCAAAACAAATTGCCCTTCAGGGACAAATAATGCTGAAAGTTGAAGTTGAGTTGAAAGTGTTTCCCTAAATGTTCATGTATGTCCATCAGAACAATGGGCAGAAAAGCTAATAGGTAAAGACAACTGCTTTATGTTTTCAAGTAAGATTCATATTTCAACTGCGCTTTTTTTCAGTGACTCCCAGGTGAAAATTAGTACCCCAGTCAAAGACCATGCTGGAGGGATTATACATCCCATCTGGCCTGGGAACATTGTGGCCTCTTGGGAGCTGGAGGGATGTGACTGGACATTGCTTAGCCTCCTTCTACCTAGACAATGCCACAAACAAACGCACAACTCACCCATATCCAAGTGCAGCCCAAGCAGGGCTCTGAAAGGCTTGGGCACCACGATGACCGTGTTGCCAAAGTTGGTAAAATAGACCATGAGCAACGGCAGGGAGGCCATGGTGGGAAGCAGGAGCTTGTGTCTCCACCGCAGGTTCAGCACATCATCAGCGAAGCCCAGGAAGATCATGCAACAGATGGCCAGAAGTGCACCAATCAGCTGTACAAACTGACAAAAACCAACATCACAGAGAGAACAGAGTTCAGATTTGAGAGAAACACACAGGCTTACTATGCATAAATCGACCCACCTCATCATGTGGGAAGCCCATGCACTGGTCTCCTACAAAGCAGCTAAGGAAAGGCACTGGGATGAAGCAGAAGAGGATGATGAGGAAGACTGTCCCACTGATGACTCCCTGTGACTCTGGGCTGCAGAGAGGGGTGGCCAGGAAGAGAAACAAAGCCAGAGTTAGAGCAGGAGCACATTTGACTTACAAACAAGGCACATTTGACCTAAAATATTATTAAGGATAATAGGATAGATAACAGAATGACTCACACTTCCTTTTTGGATGTTTTGTTTAGGTCCATTCCGTACAATCTGGCTGAGATGAAATAGTCTTTGAAAGCAGGAATGAGTTTCAATGTGGCCATACAGCCGAGTACAGACAAGAAACAGTTAATCACCAACGGTAGGACGGGTAGTGGTGACATGTTTTCAGGCATTTCGGTGGATCAAAATCACGTTTCTAGCTAATCTGGCGTTGCCCCTTGAGGCGATCGATGAACGAGCTTTGGCTATCTTTACGGAGGTAAAAACATGTCATATCGTTATTTTAGAACAAAATACATATCCGTGCTTCCGGTGTCAAAGAAAAATAAGTCCATAAATCGCAATAGTAATCCACACCATCTTTCATTACGTGTTATTGATGCTAATATCTGCTCACTGCCAGTGTCTAAACTCCACGTCTGATATCAGTTTAACCGTCAAGTCCCGATGTCACGAGGAGGTGCTACTTCCGCTCAAACTCTTCAAAATAAAATGTTATTTTAAAAAATGTCTGCGCCGCTTATTATTAGCTGGGCAGAGACATTTTGGATAAATACATATCATTTGTTGTTTTTTATTTTTTAATAATAAAAAAATATATATATATATGTAAACGCTCCATTTTAAGCCCATTCTCTCCATACATCGTTGTTGCTCACTTGACATACATGTAAACAAATTTAGCTTTAACAGCTTCCTGCCAGTGCCAATGTTGACACGGAAGTGACATCTTCTTCTCTGGTTAACATGGCACTGGTATGGTGAACTTCTGCCATCTGCTGTCAATTTTTTCTTTTATTATTATTTTTTCTTTTTCTTTTTTTAGAGCGTATGCTTACTCTTTCTTTCTCTAGCTTAACATACAACATTTTACATTGTTTCAGCCTTTTGTACATTACAACATTAACAAAAACATAAACAAGTTAATATATTATGTTAATGCACAAGCTACAATCTAAAATTAAAACATTAAAACAAAACCTATAATTAAAACCTACCAGCCTCCTTACAGGACATATGACTGTCAGCAGGAAGATACTCCAGATACACAGCACTGTGGAGATAGGTCTGGCTATGCAAGATTAGAGGGACGAGGTCTTTATTTAACATGGCCAAATACAGATAAGTAGAATCAGATCCAATACTTAAGTAAAAATAGAAATGCCATTCCATTACAATAGCAAGCCATGTAACCTACTGAAAAAGTACAAAAGTATCATCAGCAAAATGTACCTACCAAATATCAAAACTATTAAAAGTAAAAGTACTTTATACAAAATAGTGGCCCATCACTTAGAGAGAGTTATAATAGACCACCACCATCATCATATATATTCTGTTTTTGGGTTATTCTTACTGATGCATTAAAGACCCCCTCTGGTGAAAATCAAGTTTTAACCATGTTAACATGTTTTTTATGTGCTTCAAGACATATCATGAGAGAAATAAGCAGCCAACACCATGGCTGAGGCGGAGCATTTCTGCCTTGAAATTGCAGTTTGCCAAAAACAGTCTCAAAAATCCAGATTCAGACAGCCAGGTTTTATGACAGCATATGTCTAAACAACCAATCAAGTCAACTTGTGGCTGGGGCTCGCGTAACTATGGCAGCGGTGGTGGGCGGTGCTTGAGAATTATGATTAGATTTAGATTTATTGTCCCAGAGGAATATTTGTTTCCACTGTCAGTACAACATTGTAACATATGAACATGACAACACAGCAACATACATATGAACGTGCAACACATAACAGGTACAT
>JAOVVB010088305.1:0-27778 GCA_028570985.1 Heterobranchus longifilis
AAAACCAACATGAAAAAGAATAGTGATAAGATCGTGGATCGTGATCCTGTCTGGAAAAAATTGTGATGTGATATTTTTGTCATATCGCCCACCTCTACTTAATCATTTGTATTGATGTTCAATAAAATCTGTCCGCCCACAGTTGGATTTTGACTTATTTATCTGCCAAGAGCGTGACTTTGGTATATTTGCCATACAAGACAACTTCCACTTATTCATGCACTGCGTAGTTAAAAGATACGGTATGACGGTGCATTACCCTTTGGGATGCCCTGTGTATTTGTCACATAGGATGGTGACTCTGTTTACTGAACCGCAGCCATGAAAGTGAGCCTCAAGCTCTTCTGCTGTGGCACCGTAGTCCACCTGAAGAAAGACAAGATAAAAAAAAGTTAGACATCAAGAGACCACTGCATTCTCAATACTTGAGCATGTGCACTTAAAATCAAGATTTCATTTTTCATCAGCTTAAGTTTTAACATTTATATTTTTTGTTCATCTATGAGGCAAGTTAGATTTTTATGTCACTTATAATGGACTTAATTAGACAGAATGAAATGAAAACGGCAAATACAGCAGACTTTTTAAATAAAAAGACTGAGGCATTAAAAATATTAAGAAAACACAAACAAGAAACACAGACACCAATAAAAACACAATTATTAAATACGGCTAGTATATGAAAGTATTTACCCCCTTGGAGTTTCTACAACATAAAATCAGTCAAATGACAGGTCAAATATCTTTAACAAACAGAATAAAAAGCCTTCTACAAATTGTTCTAAATCAAACCCAAATATAAAACACAATCATTACTTTCTAAGTATTAATACAAATGTGAGTATCTAGAGTTCAAAGTTAATCCTAAAAAATATGGGAAGACTGTGGCCCAGCTTTATTTCGGTCTGTAGCAAGCTGTCCTAAAAAGGGCACCAGTGTGTGAGGCTACCAAAAGGCTGAGGTTAAAGACACAGTGGACGAAACAATTGTTGCCCGGGTGCTTCACCAGTCACAGCTTTTCCACTTGGGACTCCTTTTCCAGCAAGACCACAACCCAAACATAACAGCAAAGCTACAAAGTAATGAAATGTGTTATGTAAAGCCTATTTGAAGGGGCTCTGAATACTTAAAAACAACAATATTACAATCCTGGAGTGCCCATGACCTAAATCCTATAAAGCAAAATTGCTTTTCACTCACGGTCACCATGTTAATTCACAGAGCCTGGGTGGTTTTGCAAATAAGAATGAATGGTAAATTCATCCATTATTTCAATTTTGAAACCAGTAACACCTTACAAGAGTCCAAGGAGTTTTTATAGGCTAGGCACTTTACAATTTTGTGGCAAACTTTTTCTTAAAGAATTTTATAATTTTTCATTGAACAGGAAACGGAACAAGGTGGCCAAAATGTAATCTATAGGAGACAATTACTCACATTTCCGACATAAATAGATCTGCCATCTGCTTCCATCTTTTCCTCGATGGACATGATGACGGGGCCGACTGCACACGGGAGAGAGTGTCGAAAATACATCTACATGAGTAACTGAATATTTCAACCAAAACCAAAATATTCAAAACAGTTTTTCCTCAAAGAGCATGTTGTGAAATAAAATATAGATATGATTGACAAGTCCATCAAAACCACTAATTTCCTATCAAAATAACTATGCAACACTACTACATAGTTTAGTTCAGTAGTTTATTGGTGTACCCATATATTAAAAATTTAAATTTAAATGAATTCAATACTTTTAAACTCTAATACAGTGCATGGCCTAAGCGCCCACCTAAAAGATCACAGTGTTATGTTTAAATCTGCAAGTCTATTATTAAGAAGCAACAAAAATGTCTCCCTCTCACAAAAACACACCTGGTGGGGGGCTGAGATTCATCTGTTTCTCCACCTCGTTCTGGAGCTCCTTCAGCTTCTCTGCCTCTTCCTCCATCTCTCTCACCCGGGCTTTGATTGCCTCCAGCTCCTGCAACAGAGACAAATTCCATTGGAGTCGTCAGTACACCATGAGCACAATACAACTTACTGAAACATTAATCACACAATGTGGATGCTGAACACATACCAAATTTAGCCATGAAAATGTAATCATTAACCTAACAAATGCAGCCATCACACTTCTTTGACAACACCAGGGAAGATGGCAGAGCACTAAGGAGATGCCGAACCTGTGTGAGTGATGGTGCCGTCATAGCAAGACCTCAATATAAAAGAGATGTGTGTGCAATGTTTCTGCCCCCCCCCCAAAAAAAAACATACATCGGGACTACCTTCACTGTAGTCTCTCATCCCCCACATTTTTACACAGCGTTTTTACCATACCAGCCTAAATTTGGCAGTAGCTGCCTCCACTACAACTTGAAAGTTGACCTTAAAAGCCATTTTTTAAAAATGTGCCTCACCAGGCCATTCAAAATATGATGAATACAAACAAAATTGATGAAAGCCAATGTTCAGAGACAGCATTAAACAGATACAACACAAATCTAAATGACGAATAAAAAAAAGTAGTTGTTCCCATTTTAATTTATTTATTGGTTTTAGCTACTGGTTTTTCTTTTTATTTGGTATTTTTTACTGTGCATCTATGCATTTTATGTTTTATTTTATGCATTTTATTTATTGTTTATAGTCTGGTTTTGTATGTATGTGTTATGCATCGTATATGTTCTAAATGTATGCAGCCCACTGCTACAAAACCAATTGCCCCACTGGGGACAAATAAAGTTATTGATTGAACATTTGTAAACACAAATAATCAAAACTACTCAGGGCATTATTTAAGTTATTTAGCATGTACACACATGCATAACACAAATGTGAATGTGTGCCATTTCTCTTGGTTATAATTACAACATTTCTGGCTGACATCACTATGTGCTCATGCACCTCATTTGTTATTAATTTATTTTGACACCGAACATGTCAATAAATAATTTGTATATTAATCAATAAGAACATTGATTTGCTGCAGCTCTACTACAACTGAAATTCAATCAAAGGCATTTTTTGAAACACAGCTGAAAATGTATTTGGGGCAGCGACGATGATCAGGTCTGATGACCAAAGACATAGTTAAACACACAAAACAGTCACAGCAAAAAAATGTAATATTTCTATAGTGAACAGAGATGGCTGTGTCCTCACGTGTGAGCGGACCCTCCTGTCTGACAGTGGTGCACTGCAGCACAGTGGGAGTCATTCCAGCTCCATCCAGGGCTGTTGCCTGTGCTGACAGGATTTGTAATGTAAAGGCTCTTTGTACAACTGGGTGCAGTGACACAGAAAGCCCATATTAAATTCAGGTCTTCTCACCAGAGGGGAGGGTGGACCACAGTGACAAATTGCATGTGATGATCATGGCAGCATCATTTAGCTACTTGTATCGCAGTGCATGTCGAGATCATGGAAGAGGAGAAGGTAATCCACGTTCACAGCGAGATTTCTTAAAAATAAGCGGTCCGACATTGACACGTTGTAGCTCCTGTTTTTTGTCGCATATTCAGTGCAAGCTCTTTCTCTCCCTCCCTTCTCTCATTCTCCTTGCTCTAGCAAAAACATTGAAGGATGCAAACCCAGCCCCTCAAATACCGCAACCCCCTCCTTCTGCGTTGTATGCCGCGCTCTCACAGCCCGAGTACTACAACCTCAAAACCCACCTGGACATGCTGCATAGATATTATCAGGGAATATGCACGAGTGTGCAGGTGTTGGAAAATTAACGCCAACTAACGCTGATTGTGCATCTTGAACCATCATACAGAAAATCCCATGTCCCATTGATACACAATACCAACCGTCGTCCAAAATAAGACAAAGATGATCAGGTGCACGTCTGCCATCTCCACCCTAGCTTTGTTAAAATCGGCTAGCTTGTTAGCATGCCAGGGTGCTGCTATGGCATTAATCTCGCTAGCAGGCTAATAATAGTTCAAGATGGAAATTCCACATTTTAGCTCGTGACTAGTGATTACGGTTGACATGTCCTCTGGTCATTTTAGCTGCAGCACTTGATGCTGGTGCTTGCGATAAGCTAATGTTAGCCTGCTAACGCTCGGTCATTTTTTCAGGCTCACCGGTGCTTGAAATGCAGCAGCAGCCAGCATAATGGTGAAAGTAAATGGAATAAAATGTAATTACCGTAAGCAGGTCGCCTTCTCAAGCAGGTAGACTCGCACAGCGGCGGCTAATGGCGGCGGCCTGTCCTACCCTCGCCCCTGACTGTCTCCTGCATCTCCGTCTCGCATTTTTTTCCTTTTTTTTTGAGACGAGGATTTTCCCCCCCAACAGCTCGAGCTGCTCCCTGGCGCAGAGAAACTGGCGCCGCTGTTGCGCCAAGATGGCTGCCGACATCACGCATGTCACCACCCATTTCTACTGCACTGCGTGAACCACAATGGCGGTTAATATCGACCTGGCGATAGCAGTAACGCACACGGCATGTGACCCAAGATTTGTAGAAAAAAATCAACACATTTCTTGCCTGCTTTCACGAACTACTCCGCTTTGGCCATAACGTGCCCCGGTCTGTATGTGTGCTCTCACAGCTGAAACAATGCCCTTCACTTACCGGGTCTTCAATTGCGGCCTCTCCCTCTTCTAACCCCGGTTCCTCGTCACCGACACCCGGGTCTTCCAGCTCGGGATGTCCGGGGTCTGAATCTAGTAGGGATTCCTCCGCCAGTCCGTTACCGAACTCCGCCATCGCCCTGTTCCAACTGTACCGACGCGCCTCGTGGCCAAACCAACGTTGCAGGCCCCTACTCACGCACAAGGGGGTAGAGTGAGCGGGGCGGCGAAAAGAAAAAAAACGGCGGAAAACGCCGCTTAGTAAAGTTAAAATGGGGAATAAAATGCCTGCTACAGTTCCAGCCACTACTCAAACAGCATACCACGATAAACAAGAACTGCTGTTTCACTCGCTACGTTTAAGCAATGGTCCTAATTTAAGACAGAGAATCTAGTTTATTTACTTAAATGAGTATATAAAAAAGGCGAGGACTCTACGAGAGCGGCGGCGTCCCTTCCGTTCAGAAATGGAAGCCGGGGGCGGAGTCATGTATCACTGCGGGCGTAAAACTCTCAATCCTATTGGTCAGAGGATGATTCTAGACCAACCCCTTTGGTGTCTCCCGCGTTCCTATTGGATAATCGCGCAGGACTTTCCGGTTCCCAAATCGCATGTGCGCTTTTAATTGGATTACGTTTCTGTCAATCATATCCCTGTCAACGGTAAGTAAACTGGAAAAGCCAATTGTTCAGCAAATTAATTCCAAGCACATTTGAGTGTCATATAAACTGTCTCCTCCAGTGTGACCTGAGTGACCTTTATTTAATATATGTCACTCAGGTAAAACCTCAGTTTATATCATGTTTATATCAAGAATTTAAACCCTTATCACACATGCACACACACACACACAGTAAGTACAAACAAATTCCCCAATGGCACTGCAATCAGCCAGATATGCTTTGTTGTTCAACTGATTTTATTTCTTTTTCTGTATATCAAAGAAAGCATAATGGAGACCAAACACAAAAAGGCAGGTACAAGTGAGGAGGAAAAATAAGCTTAATCAAAAATCTAACAATTCATAACAACACTGCCACTATTATTGTTCAATATTCATAGGAATACCATACTGTTTTTGAGCAGAGGTGGCATTTAAAAGCATTATGGATCAATAATAATCAAAAAACAGTGAGGGGTAGTAATGATAAATCGTATAAGTAGTAGTACAGTTATAACAATAGTGATAATCAAAGTGACAATGAAACGTAAGAGAATAAAAAGCAGATCTCCATAAAAACCTATCTAGTTTGGACAGTGCAACACCGTGTCTGTGTGTGCGTGTGTGTGTGTGTGTAATCCCAGTCTTGAAGTTAAAGCACTCCAGTCCTTGCTTGACACACAAGATACAGTTTCCAACAGGAGTACAAATTATTACTCATGAAAGGACATTGTTACCCTCCTCGTTTCAAAAACCACACCAAGTGACTCTTAATGTCGTGTTAATGGCTGTGTTCATTTGAAATGTCTGTAGCTTGTGCAAAAATTGTGGACTAGTGCAAGTGTCAAGCCATGGGATGTCCTTTACAGTTTGCATTTACGAACACCTCTCCTGCTCTCTGTCGACCTCAAGATTGCTTTTTGGTTTTTGAATGACAGAAAGCAAAGGGAGGATTACTTTGGAATATCAGTTATTTTTAATATATTTCTTTACAAAAGATGTTTTAGTTTTGCATTTTGTTAAAACTATCAATAGTAACATTAATATACAACTTAAATTGAAGGAAAACATCTTTAGTATGTTATGTGTCCTTCAACACAGCACCATCTTATTAGCTCTCAGTCAACACATTTAATGTTTCCCAATTTGCTTTCAAGATTTGAGTATCCATTAGTCCCTTGAGGATACTAGTAATACCCAACTTTCTCCCTTGTCATGGTTTCCAGATATCAGATCTCATTTCACAGCACGTACATGATCAGAATTAGTAACTCTGTATCAAAACTGAAAAAAAACGAGGTTGTGAGGATGTACAGGAAACGGCCCATTTCAAGCCCTGTTCTCTTTAATATTTCTAGAGGCTTGGCTTTTGACCTAAATAAAAAAAAATTGTTACACCAGTTTTTAAATTGCTTCTATTGGCAATGGTATAAATATTGAAGTAAATAAAATGAGTACTTAGCTTTCCTGTCTTATGCACAGTATTCATGGCAAAGAAAACCGTAAATTTACGAAAATCGGCCTGAACCTCCGTGCCAGGTGAGGATGAAATTCTTTCACTAACATTATATGAGGATCACCTGGGCTTGAATTCATATACCTGGTGGTGCTCCTTCTTAAGGCTGTCATATTTCTAATTTCTAAAACACTTATTCCCCCCCACCGCCTAACAGGTTTGAAGAGCTGCATTTCAAAATGGGATATACACCATTTGGAGGGAACGTGAAATCCACAGGATCAAAGAAATTTGTTGTAAAAACAAGATAGTTGGTAATTAAGTAATTATAGTCCTTGGCCAAGAAATGCTGACAACTTTACAGGATCTGCTATGTTCTAGGTACACAATATGACATTCAGATGTTTCCCCCAAAGGTAGATATAAAAGCATTTTGGAACGGAGCTCTTCTTCATTTACATACCCAGGTCTGCTTCTTGCACAATATTATGCTCACACCTAAAGCATCATTTTATCAGACTAGCAAAATCAATTTATTTCACGTGATTCATATTAAGGCATCCAACATGCATTAATGTATCTTTCCATAAAAAGACACTTGCATTAGAATGCTTAAAAACATTTCAAACTATGTAAAATGTGTCAAAGTGCGGTATGCCAAGATTCTACTTTCCTCAGCCTCTTTTTTTGCCCTGTCTATTTGGATTGTCGTGAAAACTATGAACATGTAAATGGGGACAATTCAACAACCCTATTCTCTCCAAAGTACCTCTTTTTTTTTAATCCCAAATGAGTGGACACAACACTCTTCAGACCACACTCCTGTAGCAAATAAAAAAAGGTGACAGTCAATAGCAGTTCTTCCTCTCCCAATGGTTCAGTCCAGTCATATTATATCCAAGCAATCTTTGCCCCTAGAAGTGAAAGTAGGCATGAGAAAAACAATTCCACAGGAGAAAACTGGGAGTTATTTATGTGAGCATTTCATGTTATTATCCCAAAAAAGTTTCCGGGGCCTAGCGTCAAATGGCCACTTCCAAAGAGGAAACACTTTTGCATCAGTCTTTAGGGTAAGCACAGTTCAAGCATGGCAAGTTGAGTGCCTTTACAAATTATAGGAAGGTCGTTGAAGTAAGGTAATATATAACCACAGGCTTAGGACCAAAAATGTTTGGATAAAGTGTGTGATGGATTGAGTGAAACTTGAGATGTGTTCATCACTTATCAGACAGCAACGGAGTGAGTGTGAAGCAGCATGGAAATAGTCTGCTGTTGTATTGGATTCCAGGTGAACTCTATAGATTAATGGATTTTGAGTCAGTGAAGGTTGAGCGAGGGATAGCGGGTGCAAGGGGGAGCCAACTTCAAAAACTAAAGAATATTAGCTTTTGAGGATTAGTGCTCAAATTTGTTTATTAAAATCTGAGGAGCCCAAATGGGTCCAAGAATAGTCAGTGTGCAGACCAATCCTGATCTGAGTTTTTTAACTGTTGCTGGTGGCCGTGGGTGGAGGCAACTCCATAACGGTCTCCCCTCCAGAGTGAGGGACCTGTGAGCCCGGCACGGCGTTGCCGGGTCCGCCGTTGCCGGTTCCGTTCTTGTTGACGAGCGTCGTTGGCTGGCCAAAGTTAGTGGTTCTCAGGGTTGCCAGATGGCGTGGGGAGAAGACGTGGGCCCTCGCCGCGGCCCGGGATTCAAAGGAGACGTTGCAGGCGTCGCAGCGGCCCGTCAGGGTCTCCTTTGGCACTGACTGGCCGGCCATTGGGGAAGCTGGAGGTTCAGTGACGGTCAGCTGAACGGGTTTGGGCAGGATGGGACGATTGGCTTTGAGGGCGTTGTACTGCAGGTAGCTTCCTGAGCTCATGTCCACCTTGCCACCTGACAGAGGAGACTGGGGATGGGACGGTGGAGAGACAAGACCACAGAGGAAATAAGTTTATACATTTTATAAATTTTGTTACAGGTTTGACTGAACCATCTGACTAACATTCAAGCCAGCAGTATTTCATTTTGTTATATTTGTTAATAGTTTCAGAACTCAAAACTAAGCATTACTAGTGCTCCAAATAAATCAAAATATACTATTGTAATACCACACTATGGTAAAAACGCTGAATGCCAGCTGCAGTGTAACCCAGGCTCAGACACTTTTAGCTTTCAGAGGAAAAAGAATAACTTGAATAGAGCAGTGCCGGTCACTATAGTTTAAATCAATTTCACAATATTAATAAAAGGGTCCGTACAAAGTCGTGAGAGCTCGGAAAATGCTAAATTTGAACCGATATGTTTTCAAGGTTAAGAATAAGCTTGAATTCGAATATACTCCTTTAAAATGCTTGATTTTCAACTGGTGTTTCACCTACATAATCACTCATTTAAACCAAAAAATCTTTTAATATTTGAAATGAAATGATCCCGTCGCCATATTTGTCTCCTGGCGTCTCACACCAGACAAAACCTACAATCAAAGTTAATATGAACAGTAGGTAAAATAAAAGTGACACTATACATTGATTGCTGTGGGTAAAAAGGACATCTGTAAACTTTTATAGTACATTTATAGTAACAATTTAGATGTGACGATAAAGGTTTTGAGAGTCTGGACATTTTTGGTTTAGGCACCTTGGGCTTGAATTTTACTCAAGAGCTTTTAAAAAGTTGTACAAACCCTGTAATAACAATATTTTTGTGACAGATTTTTACCACAATATGGCACAAAATGAACAGTGCTCTACTGCTATGCATTACAGAAAAAAACTCTTGAAATGTATAGAACAAAAACTTAAATTATTTTAATTACAATTAGCTTAAAATCACATTTAATCCAAGCCAAAAAAGTTTCATGACAAAGGAAACGTAATGCCTGTCAAGTCATTGAACTTTAGTGGTTTGGAGTAAGTGTGCAGGCATTACAACTACTTCATTGACACTTTCTGATAGCCTTGCAGTTATGTGATGTGGGTACAACTTCTAAGTTCTACACATACAATTTTGTAAAACAATAACATTAAGTGCACCACAATATGATTCCATAGAAAGTCAATATACAATATTAAATTATTGCCAAGCCCTAGAATATAAGGTGCAAAGCATCAATGCAATAACAAAATAAAGGTTCCGCTTCTCAGTGACCTACTTTGCTGTGAATTCTTTTAGTCTCTCTTACTGTATAAACAATAATGTGATTTTGTACCAAAGACTTGGGGAAAAAAATACTGTATAGTATGTCGACTTGCCAGCTTACCATTTTCTCTTGCTGCAGCCTCCAGCGCTTCTCCTTGGCTCGGGTGTTTTGGAACCAGATCTGCACCACCTTGAGCGGCAGGTTGAGTTCGGTGCCGATCGCCTCACACTCCATGGCATTTGGGTGGGCACAGGTCTCGTAACAGGACTGCAGAATGGACAGTTGTAGGCAGGACAAGTGTGTGCGTGGCCTACGGCTGGAGGAGTGGGGCAGGAAGCTGCTTTCCATCGGGCTTGATTTCACTACGACCGGGGTGGAGGGGCTGGCCACTTTGGCAGAGCTGGGGGTATTCGGGCTAACTGGCGCAATGCTAGGGGTGGGAGGAGGGGGGATGGTGCGGGGAGACGTGTGTGTTGGAAGAGCCAGTTGTTCTCTTGATAGAGTGTTGATCTTAATGGGGATTTTGGGGGTCCAGTAGTTGAGCCCGTTCTGTTTTTGCGGCACCACCGTTGCGGCAGGAGGCCTGTTGATGAGAGTTCCGGGCAGCTTGGGCACCATGCGGTTTGTGGTCCCTGGTCCAGGACCCATCTCATTTTCATTGTCTCTCTCGTCATCCGTCTTTTCTTCCTCGCTCTCCTCTTCTAGCTTTCGTTTCTGGGCCGGTCGTGGGGCGATGGGGATTAGTTCCTTGGGTGGCGCTAAAAGGACAGGGGTGTTGACTTTGGGCACAACTTTGACCATGGTGATGTTGCTGGTGGTTTCAAGCTTGATCTTTGGCACAGCAGAAGCACTGCTGCTCACAGGAGAGACTGCGGTAGAGGAAACAGCCTCCTTGGGCTTGATAGGAATTGGGGATATTTTTTTCACCATGACAGGTTTGCCCAACTCCTTTACAGGCTCTCTTTCGGTCTTGATGAGGGTGCGCACAATTGGAGTAGTTGTGATGCACCCGGTATTATTTGAAGGAGGCTTGTTGGAGAAAATGGGTTTGGAAAGAGGCCAGGTAAATTTGATGAGAGGTTTGCCAACCGCTGCCAGGGTCCCATCACTGATGAATCGGACCTCGCCCTTTCGTTCCCTCGCTCTCATGTTCTGGAACCAAATCTGAACAACCTTCTTTGGAAGGTGGACCCACTCTGAAATCTGTTCAAACTCATGTTTCCCAGGATTCGGGTCTTTGAAATAGCAGCCATACAGAATGTCAAGTTGTTCAGCTTGAATGATGGTCCTTGAACGTCGCATATCCCGATACCTTTTTCCTTTGGACTTCCTCTGCTGCTGCTCCTGCTCCCTCTCCTTTTCCTTCTCTCTCTCCTTTTCTCGCTCCCTTTCCAATAGCGTGGCATTCATTTTCTCTGCTGCCCTCATGTAAATACTAGACTTTGTCATGTTGCTGCAGTTCACCAGACTCATACTGCTGTTGTAAGAGGTCATGGAAGTAACAGGTTCAGGCTTCACCTGGACGACTACCAGACCTTTGGATGTGGGCCTCAAGCCGAGCCCATCCAGCAACTGTCCCTTCTGTGCTGCAATTTTATCAGCTAGAGATGAGGAGGAAGAAGCAGATTTGGAGTTGTTTTTCCCCATGCTGAGATCCAGAGCGGACTCGCAGTCACCGCCATTGGACAGGTAGTGGGAAGCTTGGCTGTGGGAGGAGAGAGAGTGGGAGAAAAGAGAGCTGGAGAAGCGCGTGATAGTTGGTGGGTTAGGAAAGACAGGTATTTTGCTCCCATCGATCACTGAAGGAGTAAGAGAGAGGACATAGGGGCTAAGGAACTGAGTAGAAAAAGGAGCAAGGGACAGGGGAAGTGAGTGGAGAGCACTGGTTGGAATCTCAATGTGGGACTGTGAACTTGGAGGATCCCCTTGGGCCTCCAACTCCAGATCCACATCTGGGTCCTGTCTCTCCTTCTTCACCTCCACCTCGTCGCGCTCAAACTCCCCCTTTCGTTTTTTCCTCTTGGCCCTCTGACTCCCTCCGCCCTCCTCATCTTCATATTCATCCTCTGCATCAGACAGAAAAACAGTCGTAGAGCGCAAGACCTTTCCTCCAGCTGACCCCTTATCACCGTGAACTTCCCACTGTGCTTCATCCTTAACAGGGCTCTCAGGACCCTCCCTCAAAGACCCATTTTGACTTTCCTCATCAGACACAATGACAGACGTGTACACCTCATTTTCAGAGTCTGAAGTGAGACAGGAATCTCCCTGACCCTCCCTTCCCAAATCTCTCTGTCTGCGTTTCCCTCTTGTACTAGACAAATCCATTGCCTGACTACCTGACGCTTCGACATCATCCTCGCCTTCTGCTATAATCAGCGAGCGTTCCTCATCATCATAGTCATTGTCAGAACTTTGGGCATGCCTTGTAAATCCTGCCATGTGTTGCAGGCGTTCTAACTCTGTCGCCCTCTGCCTCAGTTTTGCCTGTCGGGCTTGGCTCAACCACCGGCGTACCTCTTCCTCAGAAAGCCCGACCTCTCTGCCCAGAGCCTCGCAGTCCTCATGGGGAGGACTTGCAGCATCAGCCTCACTACGCGACTCGAAGAATGCAGAGAGAACCTCCGACTGGAACTCTGACAGCACTGGAAGGTCTGGATAAATGGATCCCATTGCATTACAATGGGATCGAGTTTGGTTCTTAGTTAAGGCATTTGTACATGGGCTGGATTTTGGGGTGCCAAGAGAGCCACAAGGGCTAGTGCCCGATTGTGACTTTTGAGGAGTAGAATCGGGGCTCAGTGTAAGGTTTAAATTTAAAGGACTGAGGCTCGAGTTGCTGGGCACAGATGCAGAAGGCGAGAGATTCTTATTGCGGAGGCTCTTCTCGGTGCCCACTGGGGAGAGATCGAGGCTAGCTGCTTTATCACCTTCCAAGTCCAACTGATTAGTAGAGCTCTCTCCATCTGTTGTGCTATGTCTATGTGCCTTCCCATTGTCTTCATTATTCTCAACCTTCACTTTGCCATCTATATTAGGACACTGTGCAGATTCTTTACTGTCCTCCTCAAGTTTATCTGTGTTAATGTTCTCTGTAGTCCAGTTATTCCTGTCTTTGATCTGATCTGAGAACTTCTCTTCAACTGTCTTATCACTGTCCTGCCTTTCTTCTTCTCTCTCACACTTTATAGTCTGTTTTTGCTCTTCCAGGCAGGGCTGTATGTTTGTTGGAACTCCTGTAGAGGGCCACTGGTTCTGCAAGCTGTTAAGTCTTTGGGTTATGAGGGCTTGCTGGGCTGTGCTGAGACCTACGAATGGCACACACTGGGTTAGGAGCTGGCCTTGCTGGTTCTCTTGGTGCTGCTGGGTTTGGGCTTGGAGCCCATTCAAGATCAAGGGCATGACCATTTGAGGCTGAGGCACGAGCTGAGGCACGGCGGCACCGGAGGCGGCACCGGCCGCGAACAGGGAGGGGAGGAGGGGGTGCGAGAGGGTGTTGGGGCTGGATGTGAGAAGGGTGAGAAAGGCCGAGACCGCCTGAGCCGAGGGTACTGGGGAGGTGAGGAGCGAGGGAGCCACTTGCGAAGTTTGAATCTGCTCTCCATCTTTTGTAGCCGTCACCATCAAGGTCCCGGGAGCAGCGCAGTTGGTGGTGGTGACTAACTGACTGGTTCCACTTCCAGATGTGGTCACTACAGTGTTCAGAGGACTGGTGGTGGTACCTCCCAAACTAGCCGTGGCAACTGCGCTGTTTGCAGCAAGTGCGACAATTCCAGCATTCCTGCTGCGGGTCTGGTGCAAGACAGATTTCATATGGCTCTCAAGGGTGATGGCGTGATTGTAAGAGACCCGACATGTAGCACACTGGTAGGGTTTGTTTGATATATATGGCCGAGACAGGACAGGGACTGAGGAAGTTGGGGGATCAATGTCCCCACCTTGTTTTGCAGAGCCTGTTGTCATCCTCTGAATGTGGGATGCAGAGTTGTAATGAACTTTCAAGGCAGTTCTGCCAGGAAATGTTTCCAGGCAGGCATTGCATTTGAACGACTGGGTGTTATTTTCAGCTGGCACACCATTTTTATCAACTGACTTTTCACTAGCGTCTGGGATTTCTGTGTTTTCAGTTGTGTTTTGCTGTTTGGCTCCTGTGAGTTGATTTCCCTCCTCTTCTGGCTCTAGCTCAGCTTCACCTCCCTCCTGTTCCATTATTCTCTCTTCCTCCATCTCTTTGTCTCCAAGCGTCTGGGTAGCGTCTGAACTCTCACTAGATTGGCAGGGATCTGAACCGACGTCTTCAGCGTGCTTCAGTTGTGAAGATTCAGCACCTGATAAAATGAATACACAGGTTTCACGTTCATTTTCTAGTAAATGGACATCTAACTGATAACAGAAATGCATATTTACATACTGAATGTCTACCAGCACATATCAACCTTTTTGCCCACCCAAACCACATCAGGGGTTCATCATAAATGCTTTTCTTTGTTTTTCCTTCATATAGTTTTGAAATGGGCACAACATCATTTTAGTGCCACAAACAAAATCCACATAATAATAATCCATTTATGGAGTAATTCAGATTTGGATGGATACATTTTTTTTTTTAAAGTCAGTAAATACTTCTCCAGTGTCATAAGAACACGAAGAAAAGCATGCATGTGTGTTATTACCAGGGTTATAATCGTAACCTAAAACTTAAACTAAAACAAAAATAAGCAGTGAAAAATACTCAAAGTGAATAAAAACGATATCCTTAAAAACTGAAATGATAGCCTATTGCCTGGTTTAAAAAAAAAACTAATAAAAATACAATTAAAATGAATGTTAATTAGTTTTTTTGGTTTAATATATCTACCAAAAAAGGAGACTGCATGAATTTCTGTCAACTCTTGTAACAATGAACCACAGAAATTGATCTGACTTGACATTCCAGGAGACAGCGCTATGCTGCAATTGCATCACAATTAATCCCTATAGTTTTTCACATGCAGTCTCTTGTAGAACTAAATAACAAGAACATGATTTAAATATGTAGTAGATCAAATGCCTTTTAACCAAGCTATTCAGCTCAGGTCTAACATTAACCAACTGGGGTCGGGATGAAATTGGAGGGGGCAAGTTTTATTTTAAGTGTGGTAGTGAAAGAGAACTCAAGTTGATTCCCAAATCAAAAGATTTAAATATTATGGCCATTCCTATACAGTTCTCCAGCCATGTATTTTTTATGTATATGTAGCTACTAGGCTTGGGAGGTATCATGGTATTACGGTATACCAGGGTATTTTGAAATTTGAAAATTATTTTTAATTAAATTAAATGCCTCAAAAGTATGCCGAAATGACTACAGCATGAAGAAGATTAGTAAAAAGTCTGAATGCTTTGTCAGGTCTGTCCACAAGACAACAAGCAAGCAACTTTTAAAATGTTTGTTTTCTGAATGGAGTTCGGAGGGCATGATGGCGGCTGCTACTACAGCAGTATGAACCCAAAATAAACAGATTTTGCTGTGATATAATTGCAATAAACGGATCAAAAGTACGCTGAAATAACTATATCATGATGAAGCTTATTAAAAAGTATGAATTCATGCTTTGTCACGTCTGTCCACAAGACGACAAGTAAACAACTTTTAAAATGCTTGTTTTCTGAATGGAGTTCGGATCCATCAATATTTCGCCACACAAATATATTTTTTTCACAAAAATAGATACCACCCAAGTGGAGCAGCTACATAGTTCTGAGACTTTATACCTGGCACTGACAAAAACAAACTAAAACTTCTGTAAAACTAAAACTAAACCTTTCTTTAAAAAAAAAAAGTTTATTTAAAACTGAAACTAAACTGAAACTAGCAAACACACTGAAAACTAACTAAAACTAAACTAAAATGAAATCAAAAGTCAAAACTAAAATTTAAAAACTAATTGAAAATTCACAACTATTATAACCTTGGTTATTACGGAGCTCAAATTTGTGATTTTCTTCTCATGATTAAAATAACTGTTTTAAGACATTTGCACTCACCTGATGAATTTAGAGCACTTTTGTCCTCTTCTCTTCCTCTGGCACCCTGTTTTAGAACAGGCTTTTAAAAGAAAATGAAAGGAGAATGTCAGCAAAATTCCTATAGCAAACTTAAAACTCTGCAACAGCTCCTTTCAGATGAGCTGAATGCTATGTAGCTTTGGAGCAGCACAACATTTGGGCGTGACACATTGACGTGTGGTTATATTACACATAGCAAGCTTGGCTCGCCTTTAATTTACAAATTACCCTAAAGGCATAAATTAAGCAGCCTTTGATCAGTTCATACACCATTAAAACTCCTTCCATTTCTTAACACTTAACATACTAAATTGTCATGGACTCATACAAATAGTGTGTTCATTGGAGTGCTTATTTTTTCTGATTTGATCTCTACTCAGCAAATACTTTCACACTGAAATATTTGGTAACTAGTTAATCCAAACAATGAAATATTCAAACAATCAAAATGATGCCGACTGCCAAATGGAAATCTGCACAAACAAGTCATAAACAGAAAACACCCTCAATTTACACTACTGGTTACTAATGTATTGACGGATTATGCGGAAATAAATGTATATTTTCCGTGATTGTGTGTAAACAATCTTATCCCATGAACATTACTTTGTTAAGCTGAGGGGACTTTTATTAAGAAATGTATTCTATCATTTATGTTTATAGAAATCTGTGTATTTTGTTAAGCAATTTGATAAGACTCTGATGAGCACTTATGTAACCTATGTAACATACAAAGCATGTTATTACCTAGTAGAACAACATGTTATTACCCGGTAATTACATATGGGAATGCCAATGGATAAACATTTTGTTTAATAAATACTTCACTGTGCATACATGTATCCTATCCTGTGTCTGTTTTTGTTGGTTTTCTTTATAAATTGTTTTTAAAAGTTTTTCTCATACACCATAACATGTATGACAGATGGTGGACAAAGTAACATAAATAAATCACAATACAGTAGCTCAGCAGGACTACTGATTTGGTGAAGGTCACATTTGTTTTTAAGAGTCAATTTAAATGGTAAAAGTAGTGACCACTGTTCCACTTTGCTAATGCAGTTTTCCTTGCCACATTACATCATTTGTATTTACTGCAGAGCTACAGCATTCCAGAGTGTTTAATATTTTGTCTTGTCCATCAACCAGCAACAAGTGGGCTCATTAAACATTACGCACATAATTAATGCACTACCCAAAGTAATCAAGTTCTACCCTTCGGGGAGTATACCCGGGCCATACTGCCCCAGTCGTACTTACAATGTCCAGCAGTTTGTCGACACAAGATGGAAGTACGCTGTGTTGCTCAGTGAGATGTAAAGACAGGGAGGATCTGTCTGGTTGCCCTTTTTGGCACAGGGGGCACAGCCAGTCTGCCACTCCATTGCTTTCACTGCTGCTCACTGTCTCTCCAGACTCCTCCTAACAAAAAAAAATAGATGTCAGAGAATCCTTCTCTTTCTGGAGCCATTGTTATTTATCACAAATGCAAAATAGAAAAGAGAAAGAAATGAAAATGTGATGCAAGGAAGTCATTTCACCAAGATCAAGAGGGGAGCGGCACCCGGCAAGATAAAAGTATACTGTTCAGGGCTCAACATTAAGGCTTGTCCGGGACAAGTGGATTTTGTGGAGGGCAAGTGAAAAATAAATGTACTTGCCCCACCGGACAAGTTAAGAGTCGTGAACAAATAAATACTGTGTCTGACGTACTGTGGTCAAGCCGGCCACTGCTTGGATTTTGATGCTTGTCTATTCGTGGTGTTATGGTACAGGTGCTTGGAGCAGCCAAAAAGGACAAAGAAAGAACCATATTTCAGCAATAAGTAAAAACAACATTATATTACACATTATTAGAAATCAAATTATAACAACAATTGAAGTTATTCTACTGTACTGTTTTTTTTTATTTAACAAAGGCAGCTCCAAAGTTAAAATATCATCAAATAATTCTTTGACCTGTCATAAAAACCTTTCCATAGGTTATCTTAAATTTCCAAAGTTCATAAAGAACATACTGTTTACATATACCTACTGTTTTTATGTTACCTACTGTTTCTATTTATTTGTTTATATATACTTTTGTGTTTTTGTGTTCTTGATTATGCACCATATCACCAAGACAAATTCCCTGTGTGTAAAAAATACTTGGCAATAAACACGATTCTGATTCTGATTCTGATTACTGTTCATGATGACCCTGATTATGACCATACAAACATTCATATGATTTTACTGAACAGTTTCTAAGAAAACCTAAAGGGAAAGTCAGCTTTTATGACTGATGATTATTTGATGATATTTTAACTTTGGAGTTCACTTTTTGAAATAAAAAAAAAACACAGTAGAATAATGTCAAATTGTATTAACTAATTAAATGCATCAACTAAAACTTATTTTTATCTGGACAAGTGACTTTTGTGCCTGGACAAGTGAAAGGGAAACTTGCTACAATTTACAAAGGACAAGTGCCTCAAAAAGTTAATGTCAAGCCCTGCTGTTACTTTTGGTTACACACCTAGCTCACCAGCACTTATCATGCACCGCCATGTTTAACTATTTGAAGCCACAATCAGAAGCCAGTTTCCATACACTTCAATAGGCATTGTTGTGTCCCTTTTAACTGTAAAACTAATCCAAGATCAGTATCTCATTCACAAGTTTCATTCAACATTAACCATGTTTTGTTGGGAGGTTCCCAACATTTTCTCTGCAATGACCGTATCGAATTACACAATAATGCCATTGTTTAAATTACACCTTTGTGATGTAAACGAGTATCCATCTAATGCTTTCAGCAGGTTTTGCATTGCACTGTTGTAAACGCCAGATAAAAGATGCATTGTTTCATACCTCTCTGCAATCAATCTAACTGATATCACATGTGCACATGAAATGTGTTAACTGCAGAATATATATTATAGGGAAGTAACACTCAATCCAAATCATAACATGCACATCTTTACAATTTACAGTATGCAGTCTCTCGAACCACTTATTTCCCCCCAGTTTTGACCAATACAAGGAACGTGGCCAATATATTAAAAATGATCTGAAATCATACTGCATAAGCTCGGCGTGCATGATCAAATAACTGTTACTCCCACGCAGTTTTAAGGAAGTCAAAATAGACCTCCAGTCTGCATTTTACCACACAGCTTTGATGCATTTTTTCTGCAAGCATTCATGATCCAAGATGCAATCAAGACAGCAATCCATGAGGAGAAATACCAACACAGCAACAATCCTCACTTCCTCGTCATGCCAATTAGCAACCTAGCATGGTTATACGACCAGATAATGTTTCGAAGTATAGAGTATATCGTGTTTAAAAGCTCCTTATCACGAGTTTCACAATTAAAAGCCAAGGTATACACAGATTGACTTCTATCTGCTCATAGTTGGCTAATTAATGAGCAGTCTAATTAGCTATGCCGACCAGAGACGAATCAATTAGCTAGCAAGCTAGGTTGAGAAGCCCCCCTGTAACGTCGCATTACAGTCGTGTTTCTGGAAGTGCTGGTTAGCTGTTAGTTTACAGAAAATAACCCCGCAGTGATAGCCAGGCACTTCTCCCAAACTGCAAAACACAGAGCAAGCGTATGCATAATCCCGTGGCTGGCTCTCGGTTAAGCCTTGACGGTCATTAAATTAATAAACAAGAAGGGGTTGAGCTAATAACAGTCGTGTCACTTTGCTAGCTAGCCTGTTAGCAGGCAGAGATAATTAACCGCTCCTCAAACTGTCTCCACTCCCTACAAACTCTGCCTGGTCCAGGTGGGAACTGCAGCTTCGATACACCGATCGAGTTCACCCAGGATATAAAATACTGCCACAAAGCTTCACATCAAAAACCTCGGCCTCGAGTTATTTCCTTACCCCTCTGATTGTGGGCTGCCAATCGGGCATCTAGTGTTGCACCGCCCGCCGCCTGCTGCTCAACAGCGCAAATTGAGGCCTAGCCGGACTAAAGCCATTTAATTAATGAACGTGGGCTCCGTTTACAGATGTGTTAGAAAACACTCGCACCCCCTCCTCCCTCGCCGCCCAGCAGACCCCCTTTTTGACGCGTCCTAGCGTCCAAATCCATACCTTAAATACTTACGGTGCAACACATGGCCATTTAAACTACCATTTTAACAGCTTCTAGCCGTAATTGGCGAAAGAATTAAACGCTAAAAAAAGCGACTTGAAGCAGAGTACGTGCGCCGCGGTCGCCTCGACGATGGGGGTGGTGTAGAGAGAGCAGGCGAGAGAGAGAGAGACGGAGAGGCAGAAAAAAAGTTTGGGATTTAATGTTGGATTTCTATAAGGGATCGGATTAGTATGGGGCACAATCCGTCGTTTGCTCGATCCTCTATCAGTCGCAGGCCACTCTCTCCGCTCAAATCGGCACAATTAACCGATCGCGAATGACGTTTAATTAAGTTCAGAGCAATTAGCTAATGCGTTTTTTACCTGCATGGTCGCCGCTCCAGCACGCACACACACACACGCTTCCTCCGTGGCTCCTCAGAAGTGAAAAGTTTTCTTGCCTGCCCTCCCTCTCTCTCTCTCTCTCTCTCTCTCTCTCCTCTCCTGTTCTCCCCCTCCCTTCATTCGCCCTATCCCTCTCTCCTTCCCCTCTTCCCTCTAGTAAACAGACCACAGCTCCCCCCAAGGCTGATTGCTGACATTCAGAAGGGACAGACTATCAAATCCCTTATGTAACCCCGCACATATTAGAGATTATTAATGCACATGTTGAAACGACGATTACTTTATTGAGCAATAAAGATAAGACAAAAAAAATGCATGGTAGATAATTTAATACAAAAAAGTATGTCGATGACTAGATTACACGGAATTCCCTTTTAATGTGAAACCCTTACATTAAAGGTGAATAAAAAATGAGTCCCCATTCTGCCAACTTGGATTGTCACAAAGAGTGTGACGAGTTAATTAAGGCTGAATAATAGAGATGTGACCGCAAAGGCTCTCTACTCGGCACCACGCGCGCCAATTATGACACGTTTTCAATCAAATGATAGCCTAGGTGTGGCGCATATCAACAGTCGAGTGTGTGGAATAAATATTTATGAAGCGGAGGGGATTAAAACTGCACCATCTGTATGTATGCCCCTGCGTTACTGGGACAGGAAGTGATGTTCCTGAATACCCTGATAGGTGTCTCTGACTGCGCCTGTGCAAAAATAAACTTCGCTGACGTGTAGAGGGAGAGGGGGTGCTCGGATTGATGTGTCGCCCAATTTTTGATGCCGAATTATTTGGATAGAAGGACTTGACTTGTGAAGGTGTGTGAGAGTGCATTTCGTTACGTGGATGGGGGTTTTTCATAATGTTTGACTTGTAGTTCATGTATGAGTCTGCAGCAGCAGCAGCCTGGGCTGAATGATTTGAGCCTGATTATAATGACAGGTGCGGCTACAGGAGCTACTGCTGTAATACTTTATAGTAATATGGTTGCTACAACAATCAACAGTTCAGTTTGGAGCATTTGCAGACAGTTTACATTGGGGCTTGGAAATAAAAATGATACTAAACAGAATAACTATGAAAAATGAAATTTACAAACACAAAACCCAACCAAAAAAATTGAGAATGCGGAGTAACGTTAAATAAAGGTTAAATGCAGTGGTGGAAGAAGTAAGCTGGTCTTTTACTTTAGTAACACCTCAATGTTATTTGTCATACAAGTCATGCACTTTAACTACAGTAAAAGTACAGAGGTACAGAAGGAGTTGAGATTATGATTGTAATATGAATACATTATAGGCCTATATATGTTGTTGTTGTTGTTGTTGTTGTTGTTGTTGTTGTCACCTCTTTAGATTATTATTACTGGTACTGTGTAAGATGCATTTAAATGTAGCAGGTTGAAGTGAAGGTAAATATATAATTGTTGGTAGTTTTATCTATAATAGGCTAATGAAAATAAATAATTAATTCTGTATGCAATATCACAACTGGTAACAAAGATATTCAATAATTCTGAAGATAGTGCACCGCCAATGATAAGAAATGGTACACACTTCCTGTCTCATATGGGCGCGGTCTCGTTTCTAAGTGTTGTAAACATCATGTGAATGGATGAAAAGTTATATTACAGTACTTGAATAAATGTACTTTGTTTCTACCATTGGTTAATGTATAATACATATAAAAAAGTCTGAAATAGCTTTTAACTTTTGACTTGTTGATGTTGACATCTTACAGATGTTAGAATAAGTGATCCCTGTTATTGTTAAAAGTTAGTGTTGCTGGCATACTTTGTAAGACAACAAAATAAACTTTTTCCCCCCTTAATATATCCAATGCCTTCTTACTTAATGAAAGAAAAAAACACATTCTTATATAAAACGCATACCTGCCTTAGTCTGCAGGTCTTAACACCTGCAGTCTTGTAATCATACGGTATTGTTGGTGTTGATCTTACGATGTCATTTTCAGATGAGTGTGGAAGTGGAAAGAAAATTTTTGTGCAATGCTGACACTCTGAAAATACTGGAGGAGATCGGGGGTACGTGTTTAATTTGTCGACCACCACACATTTACGCATTGGGTAAATTTAGAACCGAGGCATTTAACGCTGCAATCCACATCTACTACTAAATGGTCACTGAAGGACTTCATTTAATGACACTAATTGCTGTGGTTTGTAACTGTAGTGACACTGGCCATCTGGCTCTTGTTAATAATGAAGTTTAATTATCTGTATCAGCCTCGTTAGTATTTTTATATTTATTTATCCATCTATATCTCTTCCTCCCACTTACTCAGCAGTGTGTCTTGGTCAGCGGCAGTTTCGTGACCAGTACTTTGACACTCCAGAGTTCAACCTGACTTTGAGAGACACGTGGCTGCGAAAACGTAAAGGATGCTGGGAGCTCAAGTGCCCAACAACAGTCAACGGGACAGAAGAGACGTCTGGAGAACAATCTAAAGCGGCTGCGTTGTGTTCCCGCTACAAGGAGATAACCAATCTGCCCGAAATTCAACTGAGAGTGAAAGAGGTCATAAAAGACGTTCATGAGGACAAGGAGACGGAGACAAGCCCCTCGCAGGAGGACGAGTCTTGGCTGGGCAAAATGAATCTGGTGTGCTTTGCAGAGTTCACAACAGTGCGGAGGTCATTCACTTTAGAGGAGGAGGGGGTGCAGATAGATCTCGACCAAGCCGACTTTGGCTACCATGTGGGAGAGATAGAGGTCCTCATTCCAGAGGGAGGAGATGTGCAGTCTGCCGAGGAGAAGATTGAAAGAACGGCTGGAATGCTGGGTGAGCTCAAACCTGTCAAACTGCCCAACCCTTTATATAAATATAACACATTCAGTATCATGTATTATATTCATCATGCAGGATATAATTTGCCATTCTATAAATATTCTTTCTTCTTCACAGGTCTGACTGGAGATCAGCGAGTTGAAGGAAAGATGAGTGTTTACCTTCAAAGAAATCACCCAGAGCACTATGCAAAACTTCTGAGTGCACATGTTTTGTAAGACATTGTGCAACACTTACGGCTAAATCGTTTTCAAGATGTACATAGTCATATCTATAAAACTGAGGCATTATTTATTAGAAAACCTAATTTTATTAAAATAACAAAACCTCACTGTACAGACCTGAATCTCTTAAAGGGATAGTTTGGATTTTTTTAGCCACGTATTTTAGCCACCTAAAAAATATTTTGAATATTTTCACCGCTTTACCTTGCCATCAAATAGCCCTTTACAATGGGGAACTGAAGCCATTACATTGCTCTCTTCAAAGCCATCGGTCCTTTGAAAAAGAAAACAGTAATTTTACCTCACAGAACACAGGAGTTGCTGGTCTACCGCTGCCTCGATCGGTTAGTTTGTTTGTTACTTTTGTTAGTTTCTAACCCTTTAAAACACCAAAGTCACATGATAACACAAACAAAATAACCAATCGAGGAAGCGGTAGACCAGCAACTCCTGTTCTGCGAAGTAAAATGACTCCCTGTCATTGGAGTCTGGTTGCTTTGACGAGAGCATAGAACAGCTTCAGTGTAAACTTAAACAGGGCTGTTTGATGGCAAGGTAAAGTGGTGCAAATATTCTAAATATAGCATACACTTAAACTGATATTGAGTTTTTTAGGTGGCTAAAATAGGTTTTGCTGTGTGGCCCCGTCCACAGCGGTACATTGCTGAGCTTCTGTGTCGGGACTCCTGACTGCATCTCCATCTACATACACTGACTATGGATAAGTATCTCATACAGCCCCACTTCAAAAGATTCAAACTATCCCTTTAAAACATAGAAACTTTAGAAAAAACGGCAATAGGCCCTTGAAATTTACACTTGCCGAATGCTCAGTGGCTGTGTCCTATGCATCTCATGCAACAGTTATGTTTTTGTCTGGCTGTAATATGGAGTGTGTGAGAGGAAGTGTGATTACTGGAAATAAATGGGGTCACCATTAACGATGATCGTTCTGTACTGTGTTGTATTATAAAGACAGATGATTAGCCATATTTAAGAATTGGACACTTCGAGATGAAGAGATGGTGACTGTGTTTCACCTCCAGCACAGTATGAAGGTCAGAGACTATGGTCGTGGTTAGAAGGTAACCCTAGATTTGCTAGTATCGCGAGACATAAGGTTAGGCATTAACCTCGAATGGTATGATTAGGGTTAGGGGGTCGCGGTCTCGCGAGAGTTTTTGCCCATTTTCGCTGTTTTTTGCAAATCTAGGGTTACATTCTAGACACGACCAGAGACTACTGATCTTAAACTGACCCCAGCAGCTGGATTTTTCTTGCCGTCTATGAACAAATTATTTATGCGTGCCAATATGGCTGCCCCTGGTCTCTCATCATCAAGACTCCTGTGTGATCCAATTTTCTGCTATCCTGATATCAGACAGAATTGTCAACACGTTACACTCTGTTTACATCTTCATCTGTCAACTCCATGGAGTGGGCGGATTCTAAGTTCTGGATCCAGGCAAATTCTCTGCAGTTCTCACTCAGCGCACTGCTAGTTTCCAAAAATCTAAAAATCTGTACGTTCATGTTTCAATAATTTGCACTATGAAATGGGTTAAATTGGCTAATATGTCAGCTCTACGTGATAAAAACATAAATGACTTCTCCATTTAATTATATAGCATATGTTAGGTTTGAAATTGAATAAAGGTCAGCAAAGTGTTCACTGCACAAATGTATGAATTAAAATGTGAAGGGTTCTACATATTTCTGTTTTTATTTATTCCATAGCCATGTTATTTTGTGCAAGCCACAGAATATCAGTCAATCTGGTGTTGGGTTGTTTTGATACGATTTTTTATATATTTTCATAAATAAGTTCATAAATCATGGTTTTTGTTGTGCACTAAAGGTATTCAAACTGGTGTTGGTTTATTCATTTTAAGAGTGTCATCTTATTTTGATAAGACTAATGACAAATGTTTGTCCAAAAATTCTCCACAAGTTTTCTCATGGATATTTTGTATGTAGCATGGGTAATAATGACACCATTCAATTGACCCCTACAGAGTATCTGCATGATTTTGCCAGTGTCATGCATAATACTTCTATCTTGTTATCATGACAAAGCATCTAAAATGAGAGAATAATCTAGTTAAATTGACAAAACTTTTTTTTACAATAACAACAGATGTTTTCTCATTATAATGAGATACGTTTAAAGCACTGATGCCACTGGTATGCTGCAGAAATAGATGCGCGGAAGCACTAAATTAACTGTTTTTTATTTATTTTTGCAGCATGCTCTTGTTAAGCAAGATGGATGAAATTGTAATTAGTATGCAGACACTGCAGGATTTAGCCTACTGCTGTGTTTTCATCTATAAAAAGAGGACTCGGTCAGTTCATTCAAGTCCTCACACTCATCCGTTTCTGCAGTACAGTGACGACAACATTACTTGATTCCTCCATGACAGAGAGAGAGAGAGAGAGAGAGGCTTGTAACAAAAGATGAGTTACCACTGTCACGCAATGATCATCATCTTCAATTTCAGGCTGTGACCAATCAGGCGGTGGAGATGCAGGAGATGTCTGAGAGCTTGAAATTAGCCCTCCGGTGGATTGCTCTGCTGGTCTCATCTCTACTGTAACAACACCTGCACCTGTTTTGTGCAGCTTTGTCTGGACACCTGTGATGCACACACACACACACACACACACAACAAATTGTATACAATATAGAGTAATGTGATACATGGGTAAGCATTTTCACACAGAGAGCAATCATCAGTCATTTGAGAGACACACACCGATGCTTCTCCTGTATATCAGTCTGCGTTGTGACAGCTGGGTCCCCACAGTCCTCGTCCTGAACGCAGGAAGACTACACTGGAGGCCGACTGCATGCACGACCACTGAGTTACACTGACAGGCCACGTCTATTCTTTTTAAACACAATGCAGCTGCATCCTTCATAAAAGACAAAAACAAAACAATATTGTTTCAATTTTGCATGACAGGAAACACAGAGTAATTACAAGTAATACATAAAGCATGAATGAATACAGATGTTGCCAAGACGATATTCCAACAATTTTAACCTTTTGAGACCACCTCATGTTAACCTTTTAAACCGAGCCTGTGTTAACCGATTTAACCCACCTTTACTTCAGCTTTGTTTTTGGTATAACACACTGCACAGACGGGGCCCTAGTGCACGCTAGTTATAAAGCACGCGCACACACACACACACACACACACACACACACTGTTAAGCGTATATATATATATATATATATATATTTACCAACAATGTGTTGGATTTTTGCAGTCAAATGTGTTACTTAGGCTATTGTATTTGGAAAGTAGAGATGTCAAAGAGAAAACTATCAGAACCATGGATAGCGCTCTGAAGGGGACACTGGACAACATCAACATACATTACCCAGCAATCATCATTGCATATCTGTATACAAAAATGCCAAAGAAAATAAGAAATAATTAATCTAATTAAATAGTTTATTTAGAGTTTTTAGAGTGTATGTAGAACGAGAATATAATTTTGTTATAGATTGCTACAGACTATTTTACAAAATAATTAAAACCATGATGGAGCTGGGTTTGCCTTTTTGAGGGAATATATAGCAAACTGCAACATTTTTAATTTAATATGACTTGAACACAGGTGTATTTCTGAGGTGAATCATGTGCAATAACCTGTTTTCCACCTAACACATTGTTAAGAGGTCCCACTCTCTCTATGCCCCCCACCCCACGGCCCCCAGTGCAACTGCACTGCCTGCGCTGTCTGTATATGTACGCCCCTGCACAGCATGTCTGGTTTTGAAAGCAATGCAGTGCAGCCTTCATATAAAACTTTTACTTGATAAATTGTACAAATAATTAACATATAGGCTAAGTTCCATGGCGTTTAAAAAAAAAGAAAAGTAAATGTGCATTTAGTGTGTACACAGCCAGACCTGAAGAAATTATTAGACTGAAGAATAGGTGAGACAAATTTTGCACATGGGTTCAGAGTTCAATATGCCTTGTTTTTGTTTTTGTTTTTTGTTTGTTTGTTTGTTTGTTTTGAAGTGATATTTTTTTAATATATTTACCTACAGTTTTTATTTGTTTATATATACTTTTTCGATTCTGATTCTGAAAAAGTAGGCCTAATTTATTTGGCAAAGTCAACATACAGATGGACATGAGTAAACAACAAGACAAATAACAAACATATATCAAATAGGTGTATTAAAAGAGAAAAATAAGTTCAGGAATATTCAAAGAAGAAAATAGGCTATTTCTATATTGTTGTAGGAGCGAGTTAAATCAAAACCAAACGTAACACGTCACAACCAACGAGCTTGCGTCACAGCTACGTCCTACGCTCCTCATGCAGGGGGTTGGCCACAAACAGACCCGTAACTATGAACTCATATCC